>JAZKJV010011153.1:0-215423 GCA_037367405.1 Ottelia alismoides | reverse complement strand
TTGTCTCCGTGCCTGCCCCACCCCATTCGGCTCTCGCGCCAGGACTTTTTATGCGACTAAGCCCCTCTGCACACTTTAACTCGTTCTTCGCTCTTGGCCTTTGTCTGTTACTCGCATCATCGGTTCACGCTCAATCGGACAATATAAAAGCGCCGCTGATGCGAGCTGGATTTGCGGAGCGAGATATCACACCAGAGATTGGTATGGAAGCTCCCGGAGGATATGGCAAGTCATATCACAAGACACTGCATGATCCATGCAAAGTGCGAGCAGCGGTCTTTGATGATGGCCAAAACCAAGTTGCAATTGTGGGGATTGATGCATTGGGCATTCGTCGAGAAACGGTCGTTAAAGTGCGTCAAGAGATTCATCGTGCAACCGGTATGCCTGAAAACGCAATCTTACTTGGCGCGTCACACTCTCATTCTTCGGGCCCGCTGGTATGGATCATGCCTGGAGAGTACGACCACGCCGATCCGCTCGTTCGCGATTTGGCATACAACCAATCGACTTGTGTCGATCCGAAGTTTCTTGAGAAATGCGAAAAGGCTTTGATCGATGCCGTCGTGACTGCTTTCAAAGATCGTCAACAAGTCAAAGCGGGTATTGGACGTGGTCTCGAGCCAAATGTTGCCTTCAACCGGCGATTTCGCATGCGTGACGGACGCACCGTATCGCATCCAGGACTAGGTAATCCAGAGATTGTTGAACCAGCAGGGCCAACTGATCCGGAAGTAGGCGTGATTGGCGTATGGGATCAAGCGGATCCGAATCGCATGCTGGGATGTGTAGTCAATTTCGCTTGCCATGCCACGACGAATCCCGGCGGCATTTCAGCTAACTATGTTTACTACTTGGAAAAGGTGATTCAGGGATATTATGGAAAGGATTGTGTCGTTGTCTTTGTCAATGGCGCTTCGGGTGATGTAACTCAAGTCAATAATCAGAATCCGTATCAGCAGTATCCCTCAGAACGTTGGGCACAGTTCGTCGGTGGCAGAATTGGTGCCGAAGCACTGAAGGTTTTAATGACCATCGAGCCGGGAGTCTTGACGCCTGTTGCCGCTAAAACAAAAGTTTGGCCCATTCGTCGTCGTGTGCCGAACTCTGCAAAGGTTGAAAAAGCCTTTGCCATGCTGCGCGACGACAAATCGAAGCATGACGCGACGGAATGGACCTTTGCCAAAGAGACGGTCATGCTTGATGCCCTCTTAAAGAAAGAGCCGCAAGTCGAAGTTGAAGTTCAAGCCGTTCAGGTTGGTCCCGCAGTCTTTGTCTCCGATCCGGCCGAATACTTTTGCCAGTACGGTTTGGAGATTAAACGCGATTCAGGATTTCCTTTTACATTCCCGTTTCGCTTGCCAATGGATGCGTCGGATATGTTCCGAATGAGGAAGCGTTTAGCGAAAAAGGCGGCGGCTACGAGACCCGTTTAACAAGCTATTCAAATCTTGAAATCACCGCCGGAAGCCAAATGCGTGACGTCGGAATCGCATTAGCGCGAGAGTTGACGCCGGGTGAAGTTCCTCAGCGCCCCGAGCGTCCGCCCTTTAAAGGGACGATTTGGAGCTACGGCAATGTGCCACCGGAAATTGAATAGGTAAACTGTACCGCTGAGCAAAGATTTTACGATTTCCAGGGTCATTCGCACTTTTTTACCCTTTATTCGCTGGCTGGCGAAGCAGATTCGTTTTAGTCGATACATTGCGTCCTTGATTGATGCAATTAGTCGCGATCAGGCCAGATTCAGGGTGAGCGATTTAATCACTTGACCGAACAAAAGGGTGTCGAAAGTGACATCACGGAAAGCGTCTATCTCCGAGAGTCCTTTCAATCGACTATCCCATCGGAGCGGGTGTAGTAATGCGTCGTTCTTGGAAAGCGTTGGCATTGTTGATTGCATGTGTTTCAGGTTTTGCCACTACAGATGAAGCGCAGGCCTACCACGGTACTTCGGTCTCAGGATCTACCGGAATATGGGCACCTTTGCTACCTGATCAACGATTTGGCGTGGTCAACTATGACCAAGAAGACGTTGGCGTTATTGTGGGATTGGTTGGACGTCATCGTTTCGAAGGCTATCGCACGAGTATCGAAGCCGAAGTTAACTACGGCGATACAGGCGATATCAGCATGACAAATTACAACGTGCGATTGAGGGATACGTGGCAGTTCGGTTCCACCGGACTATCTGCAGGACTCGGGTACAGTTTCATCAACTTCGATCAATCATTCGGTCCCGCTGGCGTTAACGCCAACACGGATTCCGATCTCCAAGGTGGTCAAATCGTTTTGGGATGGGAAGGATATCTCAATCGTCGTATCTCTTGGCTCGATCTGACGATTGGTTTATATGATCTTGATGCTACGTATCGAAGCGTTTCTGTGCCTGCCGGGATAAACATCAGCGAGTTCTCAACCGCTATCGGATTAGAATATCGCACCCAAACTTCGATCGTTGGAATACCAGTTAGCCCTGCGATTGGTTTTCAATACTTCACGGATCTACCGGAGTTCAATAACGGTGTCCTCGGTACATCAGACGCTGTGCTTTTGAGCGGCCGACTCGAATTCCTCCTCTGGTAAGTTCGATCTCGGATTGTTCGAGTTCAGAGAAAAATCAAAGCGAGCTGCAATTTGGCAGCCGCTATCGACACGAGATCAGATCTGCCATCTAAACGCTACTTGGATGCAGCAACGCAGATCTCCGTCTTACCAAACGCCAACTGACGCGCTTTCACGTTGCGATAATTCCACGATCGAATGCGATCTAACCATTCGGGAATCTGTTCGCTCATCGAGTAGTCTTCAAGCTTGAGTGTGAGCAACAAACCGCGTATGGAAACTGCGCGATGTGTTACGATGTTCTCCACGGTAGTCAATGTCTTGTCTGGACGAACGTTTGAATCGACGACAAGCCAGCGGCAATTTCGATAGATGCTCCGCTTGAGGTCGCCCCCGCGCGCTCGCAAATGCGTAAACTGCGGATGCTCGGCAACGATCGGATCCATTTCTGCTGGATCAATTCCCGTGACGCGCATGCCGAGTTCCAGCAACCTTTGCACCGAACCACCGGGAGCACTCCCGACTTCAACAACCATTTCTCCAGGCCGCATGTTGAACTGAGACCAAGCGATACCTTCTGCAGTCTTCAGATAGGTGCGACTCACCATATCTTCCGGGGCGGCGATTCGTGGCGTACCTCCAGGCCAACATGTGCTAGGATCATTCGCTGACGCCGCATGCCAACCTATCCACCATTGCTGTGGCTCAACCATGATCACGTTCAGAACGCGTTGACCCGGCTCCGCAGGATGATTCGCCATCGGACCGTCGACCACACCTTTAGCCACCAACAATGGAAACAGCTCGCCAGCGACTCCCTCTGCCAACGGTGTGATACCCGGTTCAAAACTAAACTTTCCAACAGGCGCACGATCACGCTGCCAAAGATGCAACTGATTGAATGTCTGTCCTAACAAAAGTTCTGACAGTAACGCGGCACCTTGGCTCACCGTCTCAGCATTAACTTTACCAATCGACCATGCAGCATGGCGCACAAAGATGCCACGGGGTAGATCCTGCGAAGATTGCGTCGTAACGTGTGACTTAAATGTCACAAACCCAGGACGCGAGAACGCAAGCCGCCAATGGGGAAGCAGTTCCTGCTTAACAGCGTTTTCCGCACCTTGTTGACAACAAACAAGGACGAACTTCTCGGCGGTTGGTTGATTACCTGACACAGACGGAGCACAACGTTGAACGGTTAACGCAAAGTGGTTCGAATCGTTTAACGCTGGCTGAGCATTTCAACCGGGATCGGGATGCCCTTCAACTGTCCTTCGAGAACAAGTGATTCACCGACGACGCCTTGGAACCTGCAAACGATGATTTGATTACGACGCGCACGAATCAACTGGCACATGACCACCAGACGATCCCCTGGAATCACAGGATCGCGAAATCGCACTTCATCAAGTCCGCCGAAGCCGACCATCTTAGCCCCGAGCAAATCGTACTTGATGGCAAAATAGCTGCACATCTGAGCGACTGCTTCAAGCATCATCACACCAGGCATTAAAGGCATCCCTGGCATGTGACCACGGCACCAGAACTCACTATGGGTGATATCTTTGTAAGCCGCGCAGCGATGATCCGTGAGATCTTCAAAGACAATCGCCGTCAACTGCTCCATTTCATGGCGCTGGGGGTTGTAACGACGAATTTCTTCGATGTCCGCTAGAGGCGAATCAAATCGGAGTTCCGATGGATCGACGATCAAATCTCGGGCAGGCACAAACGTTCCTCGACACAGAGAGCTGGCCACAATGGGAGCCAAATGATTATCAATTCGGCTCAGCAACCATCATGCACCAAATCGCCATCAAGTGCGAATTTTCTTCCGCTTTGCCTTGCGAGCTTTCGCGTTCGCCGGACGGGATCCGTGGTTGGCTTTCTTCAAATTACGATGGGGTTTGGCCATGGAATCGTGTCTCTTTTTCCTTCAATTGCCGACTGGCAACACAAAAATCTCAAGGAAAACCCGAAGGGGCGACGCCCCTGGTTTTCCGACCGTCAATCCGCGGCAGAGGATTCTCTACCGACTCGACAGCAGAGTACCAGCAAAAATCAACTTGGAAAAGGTCGGCAAGCAGATTTCCCGACCGTTGGGACCAAGAATTTAATGGCAGTTGGGGGTGCCCTAGGGCAAACCGTTGCGAGACGAATCGATTGTTGCAAGTTACTGTATGGAATTGCGTCGGTTGCGGCCCCCCTGTCGTTCTCCAAAGTTCTCTTTTAATCCCCAAAAACCTCGAAAAACTTGGGTTTTCCTCCGCAACCGACGCTGTGAACCAAGGGCTGTTCCGGCCCGGAGTGAATGACTAAGCAACTAAAGTACCAATTACCGGTCGCGACGCCGCCGCGTTCGATCGGCGATGAGATCAATGACCCACCATTCCATCACGAGCATGAGGACGGGTGCGAGAAAATAAACTAACTGTGAAACCTGAGGCGTTCCGAGCGACTTCGGACGTGCTTCGGCAAAAGCGTGATACGTCGCTACAACGACGGCGCCATTAAAAACCAGCATCATGCTTCCAATAAAAACAGAAGCCAAAATCGCTAAGCAACCACCACGATCCCGCGTTGTTGAACCTTGAGTCATAGTGACGAGTTGCTTCTCTGACGTGGTATTCCAAAGTCCCTTCGACGAGATCCAGTGTTCCCGAGGCGACATTCTAACCGACGTCCATCGCGCCCCAAACTGATCTTGTTGAAAATGTCCACAAGCAAGTATGGTCGACCGGATTTCAGGGACAACCTGTCGTTAGCGTCTCAGCCATAGTCGAGGTTTCCTCTATGCACTTCACCGACATTCACTGCCATTTGCTTCCAGGCATCGATGATGGAGCAGAAGACTGGCAAGAGACCCTGCGCATGGCAAAAATGGCCGTCGACGATGGGATTGGAACGATCATTTGTACTCCACATCAATTGGGATCCTATACGCATCGCAAAGGGAGCGAGATTCGAGGTCTTGTTGCGCAAACTCAACAGGTCCTTAATGACCATCGCATTCCACTTCGCCTCTTAAGCGGCGCGGATGTTCGTATCGATGAAGATATGCTCTTTCGTTTGCGATCAGGCGATTGCGTCTCGCTCGCAGATCACCGAAAACACGTCTTATTGGAGCTACCACACGAACTTTACTTGCCTGTCGAACCGGTACTCAATCAGCTCCGATCCCTCGGCATGGTTGGCATATTGTCTCATCCAGAGCGAAACCAAGGGATTCTCAGGCAACCAGAAGTGATCGTGCCGCTCGTTTCATCCGGCTGCTTAATGCAGGTTACGGCCGATAGCGTTGTCGGTACATTCGGTGCCCCCTCGCAAAAATTTGCCGAATGGATGTTAACGCGCGGCTTGGTTCATTTTATCGCAACAGATGCACATGGTTCGCGTCGTCGAAAGCCAAACATGTCCGATGCCTATCGAAGGGTTACGGAGCTAGTAGGTAGCGAAGTCGCAGATGCTCTCTGTTACGTTAATCCAGCGGCGGTTGCCGAAGGACGTGAAGTGCCACGATTACCCAAGATGCGTTCATCGAAAGGATCATGGTGGTCTCGACTTCTATCTCGCAGCGCAGCCTAATATTGTTCCATGCGACCCCTGATCAGTTTGGCATTGCTATTCACTTTTTCGCTCGTCTCGGCTCATGCTGGTTGGCCGGTCGAGTTTCAGGCTGGAATGTTCCGAGTTCATGCGGACTATCAACCGCATTCACTCAATGCCTCCGACCTTTCCACTGGCTTGGCCAACTTGCCCACCGAGATCGAGTCGGCGCTTGGCATCAAGATTTCTCCCGGTGAAGTGCACCTAATCTTGTTTCAACGCGATCGATCGTACCGCGAGTACATGCGTAAACATTTCCCCGACGTGGTTCCTCGCCAAGCGATGTTTATACGCCGAGGGGGACCCGGCATGGTATTCGCCTATGATAGTCCCCAACTCGCAGTCGACTTGCGTCATGAATCGACTCACGCACTACTCAACGCCAGCTTGCCCTATGTTCCTTTGTGGATGGATGAAGGGCTCGCTGAATACTTCGAAGCTAACGCGCAGGAACGGCTAAATGGGCACTCCCATATGACATCGGTGAAACTACGGAGCCGTTTCACACGCCCGCCTGAAGTGCAGTCATTGGAAAGTATTGATAGCCTCGCAAAGATGGATGCGGATGCCTATCGAAATGCATGGTCCATCATTCACTTTCTACTCCACGAGAGTGACGCATCGAGGAACGTCTTGCAAAACTTCATGCGCGACTTGCAAGCTCATGCGCCGCCGGGTCAGTTCAGTCGTCGACTCGATTCCGAACTTCCGGACTGGCGGACACGTTACTCACGCCACTTTCGCTAAGGCAAGTTTTCTTTTGCATTTGCTGGTGTTCCAACTTTAGTTGGCGAAAAGACGATCCACTTCTTTGCATCGACCAATGGGATATTGCACCCGTTCTATCAACAATCGATTACCACAACATCAATTGGAATCGACAACCGTTTCGATTCGCGTAGCGGTTTCGAGTACGAGTACGAGCACGAGAATACATCCAAACGCGCAACATCAAAACCGGCTAACGATGTGCCAGCCCTTGGGGCTCAAAAAACAAGGCGGATGTTGATGAATCGATTACACAGGAACGACCAAAATCACCCGGTTGCCGCCAAGTGACTATGACTTCAGGAACGACGTGATCGGCAATTCGGGTGCACTTTTTGGTTCGTCAGTCTTCTCTGATGACGGCAGTGGGACAAAATCTTGCTGATGAACTCGGAAGAAGCCCTTTAGGAATCGACAAAGACGTCTATCCAGAGATTGTCGGAACTATCGTCCCATCTTACAACAGCGTGAGCGCGGCGAAACCACAGGTCAAACTGTGGTTTATACGGGTCAATGCGGCGAATGTGATCTGGGCAAAGTGGAGTAAGGCAAAATCCTTGGACTTCAAAGCTCGCTGCAAGGCTATACAGGGTTTCGCGAAGAAATTGCATAGCTTCGCTCTCAAGACCACGTGAGTCGTAGGCAAATCCAATGTATAGGTCGCCCAAGTCTTCGACGAGTGGAGCCGCCCTCAGAGATTCGGAGGGAGTCATCGATCGTCTTATTATATTGATCGGATATGTAGGCGGATCGATTCCACAGCTTTGGCTGCCGCGCAGAATGGCGTCAGCCACCAATGCCCGCAGTTCATCGTCAGTTGCGTCCAAGCCATCGGGGACAAGATAGATCCCATCGTGATGTTTTTCAGCATCGATGCAGAGCTTGACACGGGTAAGAAGCTGCTGTCCGCATGGTAGCGGCGCAAATGCATTAGCTAAGCGATCGGGATAGTGTCGAAGATCAGCAAGCACTCCGGCCATGTCGTCCGGTTCGTTGAATGGCGGTATAGAAGGGTCGCCCAATAGTCCGTGCCAAAGGTCAAGCCATTCCCGGACAGTTGCTTCGGCCATGTTGCGGGGGTTTCCTGGTCCGACGAACGCTACGATTCACGTAGCACGACGAGTTAACGTTAAGCCGAAGCTTGCGCCATAAGCCGTGCTTGCGTGCAATCGCTGGTTCCTGTGGTTGTCGCGCCACGACGATTTGATCAAACCACATGCTTTGATCATCCTTATAAGATTAAACGATTTCATTTCTTGGTGCAATCATTTTGGAACGGACGCTGGTGTTCCAACTTTAGTTGGCTGAATCCGATCGTGCTCCTTTGCGATGCTCTTCTTTTATAAGTCACGGCGCGCAAGTTATTGATTTTTTTCGACGCACCGGATCACCAGCCGTTTCAACCAACCAAAGTTGGAACCACAGCGCAGGCCCGAAGGTGCCGACACAACCTCTGCCGGTGGCGTAGCCACCGGTAAACAAGTAGCAAGATGTGCGGCAAGCGATGGATTTGCCAACGCAATAAAGTTGTTCGAAGCCGCAATGAATCAACGGTCGGTGAAAGTGTGTTGTCGAAAAGCTTCGACCGAACGAAACAGACTTGCGTATCGAAAAGAGCGTTACCCACTGGATCATCTTTCGCTCGCCGCGATTCGCGTGCTTTGCAAACCGGCGGCGTACGCCGTCGACTAATTTTGATTCAAAGCCACTCGCCCGCTTGCGGGAGGGTCGGACGCCGTAGCGGCCGGGGAGGGTCTTGCATAACCACTAAACAAAGCGGTCTATCGTGGGATATTGCACCAGTTCTACCAACCATCGATGACAACAAAATCAATTGGAATCGACAACCGTTTCGATTCGCGTAGCGGTTTCGAGTACGAGTACCATTTCATTGAGTACGAGTACGAGAATACATCCAAACGCACAACATCAAAACCGGCTAGCGATGCGCCAATCCTTGGGGCTTGAGAGACAAGGCGGATGTTGTGCAATCGCTTCCACAAGAACGGTAGCGTTGACCTGGCCGCCGCCAATCAACATTGACTTCAGGAACAACGTGATCGGCGGCTCCGCGCCCGACGCTTTGTTATCCCGTTTGGGGTTCTATTTCGGAAAGTTCTCGCCCCAGTTAATCGTCGGTGCGAAGGCGAGGAAACGGTCTCTGTCTGTCGGGTTCGAGAAGTACCATTCACAGAAGCCAAAATCGTAATCCGTTTTGACAAGCCAGTGGCAGCACCAGGTTCCTTGATGATCGTGTGGTTCAGGATCATTGCACATCGGGTATTCAGACGGTCTACTCCCAAGTCGTAAATCGAAGCATTCTCCGTCGCGTGGACCGAATTGCTGCCACGCCCATCGATTTGCATAGTCAATCTCCGGATATGCAACCTGAAGGATGACACTAAACGGAAACGCTCTGAGTGTTGCATCACGAACTGCAAGTTGATCAGCCAGCTCTTCTTCGGTTTCATCCGTGTTGGCAAGATACTCTTCTAATGAGGAAAGCAGGGCAGTTTGATACGACATTCGATTCAGTGGGCTCCTTACTAATCGACAGGGATAACATCACGATTCACACCCCACGGCGAGTTAACGCCAAGCCGAAGCGTGCGCCATACGCCGTGCTTGCGTGCAATCGCTCGTTCCTGTGGATGTCGCCCCACGATGGTTTGATCAAACCACATGCTATGATCATCCTTATAAGATTAAACGATTTCATTTCGGGGTGCAATCTTTTTGGAACAGGCGCTGGTGTTCCAACTTTAGTTGGCTGAATCCGATCGTGCTCCATTGCAACGCTCTTCTTTTATAAATCACGGCGCGCAAGATGTTGAGATTTTCGATGCAATGCAAAACCAGCCTGTTCAACCAACTAAAGTTGGAACACCAGCGCAGGCCCGAAGGTGCCGACACAACCTCTGCCGGTGGCGTAGCCACCGGTAAACATTTAACAAGATGTGCGGCAAGCGATGGATTTGCCAACGCAGTAAAGTTGTTCGAAGCCGCAACGATTCAACGGTCGGTGAAAATGTGTTGTCAAAAAGCTTCGACCGAACGAAACAGCTTGCGGCTCGAAAATGCGTTGCCCACTGGATCATCTTTAGCTCGCCGCGATTCGCGTGCTTTCCTAACCGGCGGTTACACCGCCGGCTAACGATGTGCCAACCCTTCGGGCTTGAGATACAAGGCGGATGTTGATGAATCGATTCCACAGGAACGCCTGCCGTAACCGGGCCCGACAATTTGAGCAAACATTGCCCAAGCGGTGTATCGAGGGCTCGGTGTTCATCGCGTTGTTATGTGGCATTTTGCGCTTGATGTTGGGCACAATTACTCAATCACCTCGCGTTCGTCTTTGGATTGTTGGTGGTCCATCGTTGTTCGTCGATTGGGAATACCCAAGATGCGATCCAAGCAACAATCGCAGAAGTGCATCCAATGATTTCAGGGTACATATGAAACCACGGAACTCGCGGAGTAAACAGCCGCAGCGATGCTGGGATCGGAACGCCAAGTACGTGAAGAAGAACCGGTGCAACGACGATGAGGGCAGGGATTCCAGTGATGAAAAGTGATCGTATTGCCCATTTGTTCGCCCGCCATAGTCGCGGCGCTTTTGATTGCGGCGGTTCAAGAGTGTTTGGTGAACGATACGGATTTACGTCTTGTTCTGACAAAACCGAGCCTCACGTTGCCACATAACGCTGGACGTCACCAAGCACGCGCAGTGACGTCACCATTGAAGCAAACGTCCGTTCGCGTGCTTTGGTGGACGTCTTGGTTCCCAGGTTTTTTAGCAACCAAGCAACACCGGATAAAGTATAGCCGGTCTATTATCGAAACCGCTACAAAGTCCTTCCGTAGCCTTCGTGCTCGTGCTCGCTTGCTGATTTGATGCGAGGATGATTTGAACGATGGTTGGTTTGGTCGGAATGCGATAGTCGGGCACGACGATTTCGATTATGAGCACGAGCACCGCTAGCGCTTAGCACGAGCACGATGAAGAGCAAGCATAGAGTTGAATTGTATGGCGATGCGAGCTTAAAGCGAAGAACGCTTGGGTTAACCGGGCCGCGGCGAACCAGCATTGATTTCAGAAACCGCGCGGCCCGCGGCTCCGGTTGAACCGATTGTTCGTCGAGTTGTGGCCCTATAATCCCCGCATGGCCCCACTGCACGCCCCACAATTACACCTGATATTGGCTCCATTGTTTTGTGGAAAAGGCGTCACGACAATCTCACTCTTGCATTGCGGGCATCGCACGTCGACCGGGAAGCCGAATGTAAACAGTTGCCATGCGAGCAAATGCTCGCGCAATCCCAGCTTTCGGTTGCCAGCAATTATGCGATCAACTTCTTCTTCAATTTCCTCTCGGTTCACTTTGCAAGACCTCAATGTCCCGGATTAGTTCTTGCCGCAATTCTTCTACAGTCAACGGATTTGGATGTTGTCCATATTCATTCCATGTCCGATCTACCAGCAACTCCCATCGCTTTGCAAGATCGTGGACTGCGGAATGTTCGCCATTCATCCGAGACCACCATTCACACAATGCGATTGGACCGACGAGTGCCGAAAAGTGAATTTCTCCGTCGACGAATCGACGAGCAGCGGCGACCATTTCGCGGACTTCAGGTACAGCAACAACCATTTCGCACAATTGCGTTACTCGGCGAACGTTACGATTCACGCAGCACGGTGAGTTAACATTGATCCGAAGCGTGCACCATACGCCGTGCTTGCGTGCAATCGCTCGTTCCTGTGGTTGTCGCGGCACGACGGTTCGACCAAACCACACGTATCGAACACCTTGACAAGATTAAGCGATTCGATTTTGCGTTGCAATCAAATTGAAATGGTTTCGACCGATTCGACCATTGGAGCGTATTTTGAATCAACGCATAAAGAACGAAATGTATTTGGTGAGGTCAGTCGCAGATCAAAATAACGGATGGGGCGAGTGCAAAGAGTATCTCACGCCCGAAGGTGCTGAAACACCCTCTGCGTTGGCGCATTGCAAAAGTCTCGAAGGGACGAATTTATCAAAGCCCTGGGCAAGGAAAGCGAGTCTTCGAGCGTTCCGCAGCCCTGGGTTGCAATCCCGATCGAAGATCATTAGCCACAACGTGGCGGCACTATCGTTTTCTTGCGGCCTCCAATACCTTTAGGGCCGTCCCTTTGGGACTATCGAAACGATTGCACGATCTCCCCAGGGCTGCGGCGTTACTCGAAGACTCGCCACGCCTTGCCCTGGGCTTTAATAGGGCCGTCTCTTCGAGACTAACGATGCAGGGCACACTCGCAGCCAACACAGTCGCCTGATTGTGTTCGATCGATTCCAAACGCGATCAATGGATCCACAGGAACGATTAATTATTCCTGGGTCACCCATACTAGAAACCATATTCGGTACGAACTCAATCATACCGAAACCGTATTCGGTCCGAAAATCTTCTCAATAATTGGTTTAGTTCCCTAGGAGGTAATTTGCAGGCCTTCCTGAGTCGGCTCAATTCTCGCTCGTGCATAAATGCCGACATGGCAAGCGCATACTTGTAAAACTTCACGTGTCTTGTTACCGCGTCGACGATTCACGCCAATGAGCTTTCCCGATCTTATCCAATAAATAGAGCAACCTCAGGTGAATCCAAACGCTTTGGAACCGATGCCAAGACCTTTAAAGCAGCGGACAACAGCACTTCGATCTGCACTTCGATCCGCACTTCGATCCGCACATCCTGATGCCCTCTCCGGCCCTGAGAGGCCGACTCTGACTTGATAAAAAAGCTTAGTCTTATGCTATCTTTTCAGGCTAGCTGTGCAGCAATATTCGTTGCACTCACGTGTTCGTCATGCCCGTACCGGCTTGCAGCGCATGGGGCACGAGCGAGTTGCGGGGTCGCGAACGAAATGCCAAGTAGCCGATTCCAATCCATCCGAACGATGAGGCCAAAGTGCCATACCAAAGCCATGACGGCTGATAAAGCAATTTGATTTCCCATTCCCCTGGGGCCAAGTAAACGCCTTGACCAATCAAATTCACCACCTCGGGTCGCACGATCTTAGGACTTCCTGAATCCCCCTTCGACCGTAATTCTGCAATCCAGTTTCCATCTTGAAAAACGTGAAAGTAGACCCAGCCCGGTGCTCCATTCTTCACCTCAATATGCACCGACTCTGCATCGCTGTGGGATAAATGAATTTGCTCCAGATCGGTACGTTCCCCAGCGGCAACTTGTTTTGGCAATGATTCGGAGGATACTCCAATCCAAGCTGGATGCGATTCCGCTTTATTCTCGCAAAGTGTTTTAACAAGCTTCTGCCATGTTTCCGCCGGATGCTCCAAATCGCCCGGACTAGCCTCCCACCGGTCATACCAACGCACGGTAGGCAAAGGTTCGTCGACTAATTCCCATACCGGCGACGTGACCATTAATCGAGTTGTCGGGTCAGGGTATACCATCTCGGGAGGCCCAAGCGTCACGACTGCACGCACACTCATCCAACGCAAGACTTCCTTCCAAATCGAACTCATTTGATTCGGATCTTTCACTTCTTTTCCGTTGCTGGCAGCCTTAGAGCGCTGCTGGTATTCCGAGACATGATCGCCAATAACCTGCCAGAAACTCGTATGCACCCGAGGTGCGATCGTAGGTGCCGTGTTGATCAATGCAATGTGATGCGTTAAGGGCCAAAGTGCCATTAACGTACGCTGCTCATTCAAATCGAGTTCGATTGATCGCATGGGCGAAGTGCAAGACATCCAAGGCATTAGCAGTCTTTTTTCGTCGATCGTTCGTAGAGCCAACGGAGAACCCACCGCCCCTTCGCGTTTTAGCGAGGCTTGCACATCCGCACTGAGTTGCGAGAGCGTCTCCCGTTCACGAGGAGCAAATTCGATCCATGCAAAGCCCGCAATCAATAAATCCAAAGCGAGAAAGGTGGCTAAATGATATGGCAACTTATGGTCTTGCTTGACGCCGCCGCGAATGGTCGTTCGAGTCCGGTACCATAGGAACGCAGCACATAAACAACCGTGGACGCACCCCCATTGAATCGCAATGAAGCCTTTATTTAGTTCCAAAGGTCCGAAGTACTGATCGACCGTCGCCTTCGGCTTTTCTACTTCAATGATGTAACTTCGGAATGGCGGAATGAAACACAGAATAAAAACGAAAAGACCGATGCCGATAATTGCCATGCAAATGCGTTGTAACCGACGGATATTGCGTTCATCGGCGAAGGTAAACCAACGGCTCAGTGCAACACTAAACCCTAAAACGGCTGCGGGCATCCACTTACACGGGTAACGAAAAGAAGCGTAACCGGGAAAGAACGTCACCAAGAACCAATAGGGCGTTCCGAGACCAGGTTCGATATTTCCCAAAGCCGTTTTGGGACTCGCATGATTGAGGTTCTGCAATCCAGCCACGATACCAAAATGACCAAAAGCAAGAAGGCATGCAAAGATACCTAGAAACCACCATCGATTCCATTGCTTACACCACGGCGTCAAGCACATGGTGAGAAACGCCAGTAATCCACAGTATATCGACGTCGTCCAAAACATCTCTTCGCTCGATATGAGTCGGCTCATCCGACTCACCACCGGCTTGGCTTCACCCCAGAAGTTAGGAAAACATAATTCGACAACATTCCAAGGTCCAATGCTGTAGTTGTAAATCAGCTTCGCGTGTGTTCCCGGCGTTGGGAACTGATACCATGCGCGATCGGTTTCCTCTACAGCTTTACCTGCTATCAAACGAGCGACTCCGAATGGAGCCTCGGCACTTCTACCGCTGTGCTTTGACCATTGCATTGTCGGTAAAACTTGTATCAGCGATGCGGTAAAGGCCAACCCACAGGCAAGAACGATCGCTCGAGTATGAAGCTTGCGACTAGACATTACTGCCCGCGTTTTTATTGAAGCTGAACTTTCGCTTTCACTACGAAAGTTCTTCCACCACTGAAAACAATACAGTGCGAAAGCGATCATTAATGCATGCATCGTCGCTTGTGGATCACCCCCCAGCACCGGCATCGCTAAAGCGAGTGCTGTGAGCGCTATGGCTCGACGCGATCCTCCATCAATGACTTGAAATAGCCCGCTAACTGCCCAGGGCAACCAAGCAGCGCCGACAAGAAACACGGGATTGTTATAGAGCTGAACAACCGGTGCAGCTAAACCATATGTCAGCGCGGCCAACCACGCATACTCGGGCTTGGCTCCGGCTCTCAGTGCAGCGTAACGCGCGCCAAAAGCCGCCAGAAAAACATGCATCAAGAAATAGAAAATGAAACTCGTTTCAGTGGAGAAGCCCAGTAAGAAGACCAACCGTGCGGGATAAAAAATGGCGCTGGTGTTGTCACCCACCACAGGCACCCCCGTAAGAATCAAAGGATTCCAAACCGGAAGATCAAATTTCAGCAACCTCTCCGTCGTGTATTGATACAAAGGCAAATAAAAGTGACTGATATCACGAAACGAAAATCTTCTTCCTTGGAAGATCGCGGGGAACAACCAGATCGCTTGGATCAAACCGAATAGAAACAATGGCAACCACGATAACCTCATCGGCTTCGCGGACACCTCAATCACTGGTGCTTGTTCTGGAAGCGATGTTGGTTGTTCGCGACGTTTTGTATCCGGTTGGGCCTTCGATCGTTTCGCCATTCCAATCGCGGCTCACACAGGTTAAGGAATGATTTCGGCACGAACCAAGTCATCGAAGGTTTCTCGGCGCCGAATAAGCTTCGCTGCACCATCCTCTAGCAACACTTCCGCAGCACGTGTCTTGCTGTTGTAATTGCTTGACATGACGAAGCCATAAGCTCCAGCAACTTCGAGTATCAATAGATCTCCAACTTCCGCTAACGGTAGACGTCTGGGCACGACGTATCCACCATCTTCCTGTGTAAAGATATCACCCGACTCACAGAGCGGACCACCGACAACCGCATCGACCTCAGGCCGTTGTGCCGGACCCTTCTGCGCACAGAGAGCGATGGGATGATAAGCTCCATAAAGAATAGGGCGAGCAAGGTCATTGAATCCAGCATCGACGACATAGAACAGGTTTTCACCCATTCGTTTTACGGCGCGAATCTCGGTGATCAAATAACCCGACTCAGCTGACAAATAACGCCCTGGTTCGATCTCAAGCGAGATGCGATGTCCCAAGGAATTGGAAAGCCGGTTCCGGGTCGTATCCCAAAGATTGAAATACGCTTCGAGATCTACATACGTTTGACCTTCGCGATAGGGAACCGGCAGACCCCCTCCCGCACTAATCGTTGTGACCGTGCGTCCGACTTCATGCACGGCACGTTCCATCGCCCCGCAAACTTCGGAAAGGTGCTCGAGATCCGTTCCCGATCCAATATGCATATGCAGTCCAGTAACAGTAATGCCATACACATCGGCGCGGCGCAAACAATCATCAATCTGTTCAAACCATATGCCATGCTTGCTAGCCGAACCTCCGGTGTTGGTTTTACGGCTGTGCCCGTGACCAAATCCAGGATTGATTCGCAAAGTGATATTCGAGCCGGGAGCACGCGGCCCCAACTGATCGATCATGTCGGGTGAACCGCAATTGACATGAATGCCGTGCTCGACAACCAAATCTAATGCTTCACGATCGAAAATATCGGCGGTGAATACGATCGCATGTTTGTCACCATGAGCTTGGTATCCAGCCGCTAAAGCGCGACGCACTTCGCCAGCACTAACCGCATCGACCATCACTCCCCAGCGGCGCATGCGATCCAGTACAGCCAAATTGGAACAAGCTTTCTGCGCATAGCGAATGACGTCGAACGCGCGCAGGTCATTGACTCGCGCTTGCATCACGGATGCATCATACAGATAGGTTGGCGTACCAAATTTTTCAGCTAATTCGGTAACCGAGAAACCGGCAATTTCTGTTCTTACGTTGGAGAATGTTTGGGTTGCGGTCATGTCGGACAATCAAATGTCTTATGTTTTTGAGGTGAGAAATTTGCGAAAACCACAGCGAGGTTTCGGGCGATCTCGAAGCTAAATCAGCACGTTCTAGCTTAACTTTTGATGAACGCTTTCGAAAGGTATAAATCGGAAGGTGTCGATGCCCCAAGGTATTGAAGCAAAGAAAAGGTCTGATCAAACAAATCCGACACGGTCAACTCGATGGTCACCGTAGGTGGGGGGGGGCGGCGGTGGGGGCTGCCCGTAAAAAAATACACTGCTCTCGCTTGGCACAACCTGCGTTGCCGGTACCGTTTCACACATCGGCTCTAAGATGGCATCCAAAGCTATCCAGTCAGCACCGAGAAACCATAAGTAAACAAGATCAATCGGATTTTGTACGTCAGCAACCACCGCCATGTGGCACTGCGGAAGTGATTGCTTAAGGGAGTGACGTATCGCGGGAAGCAGCTTTTCAATCTGTTTGCCAGTTCGCCCGCGTGCTTGCACCACAATCCCATCTACGCGCGCAGTGATCAATGCATCACGAAGTTCTTCAAAAGCCAACAAGTCGATTGTTACCCAGATCGACGCTTTCCCGGAGCAAAGCAACCGCAGTTGTTGCACTTTACGTTCTAATAAAGCGACTTTGCGTAAATCACCAGGCCACCTCGGAGCATCCATGATTCCAACTGGATTGATCTTTTCTGGAAGCACGGCCCAGTGCCTCAATTGTGACGATGAGTAACGTGCGGGAAGCGTATTGCTAAACACAGAAACCAATCGCAAGTCAATCACACCAGCCGCATTGAGATCTTCGTAGGTCAAACCGAATCGATCAGGGCGATAAGGAACGATACGGCCTGGTAACGCCTGCGCGCCTTGAGCTTCGCAATTCAAAGCGGCAACGGGGAACGTTTGATTGGCACATTGCTGAACAACTTGATCTCGCACCGATTTGTCCATGCGATGCCATGCAGGCTCATGCCAGATAAACGGACAGTAGAGTTCTTCACTCTGAGACTGAAGTTTGAGGCGCGACCGCTTGCTATCGATAATGCCACAAGGCCCCGATGGCGGTTTAATAACGTATTCGCTTTCGGAAAACAGACCTTGCGTCGATTCATGAGGTCTCATTTCGCTGAAGCTCCCATGCGGATTTCTCGATGGGAGTCATTTCCGTGTTGTTGAGAATACTGCGAGACGTATCGCCTAAAATCTTTCGCCTCTCCCCGAATGCCCGCATTCATCATCAGCATTCCAAGACGCAATCGATCTTTGCCACTGATCGGCGATTCAACGACACCACGTCCGAGCGACGCGATCGAACCTCGAACATAAATAACGGCATCTTGCATTTGATCGCCTAAGCCTGGCCCCGCATCCCCCGCGATCATCAGCGCACCGGAAAGCGCTCCGGCTCCAGCGCCGCTTCCTGCATGCCCACGTATGAAAATCTCCCCTCCATCCATGAAACGTCCCGAATCATTCCCCGCGTGGCCATAGACCGCAAGCGTACCGCCATGCATCGCGTAGCCAGCTGCATCCCCACAGTTTCCATTGACTCGTATTGAGCCGCCAGACATTCCTTCACCCACACCGACGCCCACATCCCCGGTGATCCGCACATCAGGCCCTTCAAGCATTGCAAACGCATAATCACCCAGTGGACCGTCGAGCAATACACGCGCTCCACCGCGCAGCCCATTCAAAAGCCAATGTTGTTTTTCAACACCAATCAAACGGAAAAGAGCTGTCGGCTCATCATCTGATTGCGTTAAAACGACACCTTCTAGACGCGAACGAACAACGGCGTCCCCCGCCGACCAATCCAAGGTTTCTGCTGTTGAAGGAACGGTCATCAAATCCGTTTGCTGTCGAGTAGTTTTAAGACAATCAGGTACTAACCCACTATAATTCCCGATCCCCATCTTTGGCAATGACGACCGCCCCGTAAGCCGCTAGGGTTTAGGAATAAAAGGACGGATTTGTTCAATCATCGTTTGATGTAGCCTTCCATTGGAAACGAGCACCGTTGTCTGGTGCAACGGTAACGGTTTGCCTTCGACCGTTGTCGCCTCTCCGCCCGCTTCGGAAACGATTAATTGAGCGGCAGCAAAGTCCCAAACATTTAAACGGTACTCGAAATAAGCCCCATACTGCCCCATGGCAACGCCGCAAAAATCCAACGCGGCAGTCCCCATACGTCGGATGCCGTGAATCTTTTGCTCGAATAGTCGTTCAATGGTCTTTAGCGTCGCACGCATCATCTCGCCGCGATCGTAATAAAAACCGCAGGCGATCATTGTCTCATCAAGTGAGGCATGTCGATTAACTTGCAGTCGTGTGCCGTTGTACCAAGCCCCACTGCCGCGCTGACTCCAGTACCAATCGCCTCGCGCAGGATTAAACACAACGCCGCACTGTGTCACTCCACGTTGGAGATAAGCGATCGAAACCGCAAAGTGTGGTATGCCATGCGCGAAGTTGTTGGTGCCATCAATTGGATCGATGATCCATAGATGTTCCGCACGCACATCACCATGCAGCTCTTCTTCCCCCAACATCTGATGATGCGGAAACGCCGTGCGAACAATACTTGCGATTAACTGCTCTGCTGCAACATCCGCTTGCGTCACCAAATTGTAAGGCGCATCTTCTCCAATCTTGCCGTGCGATTGAACGTCATTTTGATAGTAACCCATGATCAAACGACCGGCGGCCTCAGCCGCTTGAACTGCGACGCGAAGCGGCACACCATCGGGGAGTTGTTTTAGTGCATCGGGAATCGAAATCGAATGCATGAGTGACACAAGGTTGTTGTTCTGATTATTTAAACAGCATGAGGCAAGGACTACTTTCCGCCATACCAGATACCCCGCCGCCAATTGAAACCTCGCAATGCTTGTAGCACATGCGGTTCCAACGCAGGATAATCTGAAACGGCCGCATTCTGTTGAGCTTGGGCTACATTACGAATCCCAGCGATTACGGTATGCACGGCCGAAGGTGCCAATGCAAATCGCAGTGCAGATTCGAGCACCGCACCGCTGCCAGTGATTCCAAGCGCTGCCAGAGTCTCTCGGATTTTCTCAACTCGCGCTACGGTGCGAGAAAGTCGATCTCCGGCAAAATAGTTCGCCCGAAAATCATCCGCGGGAAAAATGTGGTTCGCTGCATATTTGCCGGTAAGAGCACCTTCATCAAGCGCAACACGGACAATGATGCCCGTCCCTGTTTCTTCAGCAACCGGAAATAACTGTGCCGCGGGTTCTTGGTTAAACAGATTGAAGATGACCTGCACCACATCGACCAAACCATCACGCATGAGCTGCACAACACAATCTTGATCGTGCTCCGGCGTGCTGATACCGATGTAACGAATTTTCCCTTCTTCGCGAAGTTTTTGTAAAACTAGCAGGGGCTGCGGATCGTCGTTCCAGGCACGCGTCCAAGTATGTAATTGCAGAATGTCAATGCAATCGACTTTGAGGTTCGTCAATCGCTGATGGATGTTCTCGCGCAGATAAGCCGCTGAGTAACGATCTTGCCATCGACAGTAGGGACTTGGTGGCCAAGGTCCCGGAGCAGGGGGTGTTTTCGTTGCGACGATAATCGATTGTTTGGCTCCGCGGAGAAATCGCTCGATCACTCGTTCGCTGTGGCCGTCGCCGTAACCCGCCGCCGTATCAATGAAGTTAACCCCAGCGTCTACGGCCGCTTGCAACGCTGCAAGCGAATCCGATTCTTGCTGTGCGCCCCATTGCCCGCCAATGGCCCATGCACCGAAACCAATTTCTGAAACCTTTAGACCCGTCTTGCCTAGTTGTCGATATTTCATGCCGCGGACTCCGAACCGGTACCCAATCAGGACGCTGAAGAATATCCCCGGGCGTCCTGCTCGCCTAGTGCGTGGCTTCATGCGCCCGTGCTGTGCATGCACTTGCCTAGACTTTGTGCAGAACTTTTGAAATCTTCACACGAATCCTTCAAGTTTCAGAAAAGAATCAACTTTGTTTCGCATGCTTTTACGGCCTCTGAGGCCGTTTACTGAACAAGTCGCCACTGCCCACGGCACGTTTCCTGCAACGGCGGTGAATAACAAGCAGCGGCGACTTACAGCAGCGGCGATCAGCGGTCCGACATCATTCCTTACGGGGAATCTCCAGTGAATCAGTTGCTTTCGGTTAGTGAACCCGAACTCCAAGTCCAAACACCCCAGGAAGAATTCACTGCGTTAATCTCGCAAGACGGGCAACCAGACAAGACCCTTGCAAACGTCGTCGCTTGGCTTGCCAAGCATTTTGCCGTGGATGTTTGCTCGGTCTATTTACTCGAACCTGATCGAGCGCACTTGGTGCTTGCGGCCACGATTGGATTGCGCCCCGAGTGTGTGGGGAAATTGCGAATGGGATTGGCCGAAGGTTTGGCAGGTCTAGTGGCTGAAGAACTTCGTCCGGTCGCAGTGGAGAATGCTGCCCGTCACCCTCGATTTAAATACTTTCGTGAAGCGGGAGAGGATGCTTATCAATCATTCCTCGGTGTGCCATTAATTGATTTGGGACTTTTGCAGGGAGTGCTCGTCGTACAAACGCTTGAACCGCGCGCGTTTACCGCCGATGAGACTCAGCGTTTGGTTGAATCCAGTAATGCACTTGCGCCAATCCTCAGTGAAGCGCGCCGATTAGCACAATTCATTGTTCCCGTCCACGAACGCATGTGGGCAGTGGCTCGCAATCTATGGTGGAGTTGGGATCGAGATGGAACGGCGTTGTTTCGCGAGCTTGATCCGGTGCGTTGGAGACAACTTGATCACAACCCTATCGCACTTCTGCCGGAGATATCACTCGAACAACTCGAACAACGCGCCGGTCAGCTCGTACTGCATAGTCGCATCAATCACGTCTACCATCGTTTACAAGAGTATTTGCAAACACATACAACATGGGCTGCCACACATGCTGGCGTGTTGATGGCGCACCCCGTCGCGTATTTTTCTGCCGAATTTGGTATTCATGAATCCTTACCGATTTATTCGGGGGGGCTCGGTGTTTTGGCAGGCGACCATATCAAGAGCGCTTCCGATCTCGGAGTGCCACTCGTTGGTGTCGGTTTGTTTTATGATCAAGGTTACTTTCGACAGCGACTTGATGCTTCTGGATGGCAACAAGAAGAGTATCGCGATCTCAATGTCAATCAATTGCCCTTGGAGCCAGCCATAGGCAAAAATGGTCAACCGACCACCATTCAAATCGAAACACGAAGCGGCACGCTGCATGCTAAAGTTTGGAGGGCAAAGGTTGGCCGTTGCACATTGCTCTTGCTCGATTCAGACGTACCTGGCAATGCACCCGAGGATCGCGAATTAACAGCACGGTTGTACGGTGGTGACGATCGCGTTCGTATTCGCCAAGAGTTATTGCTCGGTGTTGGTGGCCTCCGCGCATTGCACGCACTTGGAATTCAACCGAGCGTACTCCACTTGAATGAAGGACATAGTGCTTTCGCAGTTCTGGAGAAAATCCGGATGCGCATGGAGGACGAAGGTTTATCCTTCGAACAGAGCGCTATCGAAGTCTCGCGTCAAACTTGTTTTACAACTCATACTCCAGTTCCTGCTGGTCACGATCGTTTTCATGAAGGACTCATTGAAGAACACTTGGGTCCGTTGCGCGATCAACTGGGTATCGGACTCCATCATCTAATGAGCCTAGGCAGGGTTTATCCGGACAATCATCATGAAGCGTTTTGCATGACGGTTCTGGCCCTGAAGCTATCTCGACGGGCGAACGCTGTCTCCGCATTACATGGCCGCGTATCGAGAAACATGTGGTCTTGCTTGTGGCCCAATGAGTCCTCGGAAGATGTTCCTATTGGGCATATTACCAACGGCGTGCACGTCATGTCTTGGCTCGCGCCGCAAATGCAACAACTCTATGATCGATATATGGCTCCCGATTGGAGCCAGCGCAGCGGCGAAGCCGAGGTGTGGCAACACATTGATAAGATCAATGACAGTGAACTATGGGAAACGCATCTCGCGTTGAAAGGTCGCTTGGTGGATATCGTCCGTCGACGCGCAGCCCGAGACGCCGAGCGCCGCGGAGAAAGCCGTGATGTGATCAATCGCGCAAAGCGAGTTCTCAGTCCCGATGCATTAACCATCGGTTTCGCTCGAAGATTCGCAACCTATAAGCGCGGAAACCTGATCTTTAGCGATCTCGAAAGAATCATTCAATTGCTGAATGATCCACAGCGTGCTGTTCAACTCGTATTCGCTGGTAAAGCGCACCCACGCGACGACCAAGGTAAATCCGTTCTCCAGCAAATTGCACGACTCGCACGGGATACACGTTTTGCTGGCAAGATTGTGTTTGTTGAAGATTACGATATCAATCTGGGCGCGGCATTTAGTTCAAGGTGTGGACGTTTGGCTAAACAATCCTCGTCGACCTCTCGAAGCTTCTGGAACGAGCGGTCAAAAAGTGGTGCTTAATGGCGTCCTGAATCTTTCCGTGTTAGACGGCTGGTGGGCTGAAGCCTACGATGGCAAAAATGGCTTCGCAATCGGCACGGGTGGAACCCATGTCAACACCGAGAAGCATGATCAACGCGATGCCGATGCTTTGTTTAATGTACTCCAGTATGAAGTGATCCCTTTGTACTACCAACGCGATGAGCGAGGGTTACCACGAGCATGGATCGCACGTATGAAACGTGCGATCAGAAGTTTAGGTTGGCGGTTCAACGCCGATCGAATGGTTATGGACTACGTACAGCACTGTTACGTACCAGCCGCTGGTGGAACTTCCAGCGGCATGTAGTCAGGCAACCCGACAAACTTTGCAGTAAAGCCGGAGTTATTAACGTGTCACGAATCCATCGTAGAAGGATTTGAGGATCGCAGAAACTTCATTGAGTTTAGGGATCGCTCCAATCTCCTTGAATTCGTTGATTGTTTTCTCGAGAGCTAAACGCTCTTTCGTCACAGCAATTTGTTGCTCTGCCAGAGCCGCTCTTTCGCGATTGGCTTCTAAAGCCGCTTTGAGGGCTAGTTCTCTCTCAGTGACTGCTTGCTGCGAAGCGAGTTCTGCCGCTGATAGAGCTTGCTCTGCCGCTTCGCGATCTTTAATCGCCGTTATTGCAGCCTTTTCTGCTTTGAGTCGTGCCGTTTCACTACGCGCACGTTCTTTCTGGGCCTCTGACTTTGCGTTCGTTGCTGCAACGCGAGCGGTTTCGCTGCTTTGGTCTGCAGCTCTAAAGCGCGCATCGCTGATTCGGCCGCAGCTAACTCTCTCTGGGCAGCGCGTCGTTCATCCGCCAGAGATCGAGTGAGGTTCTCTGCATCTTCTCGAGCTTTCTCAGCGACGATGCGTTCTGAATGAACGCGTGATTCCGTTGCATCGAGTTCGCGCTGGCGAGCGGCGACCATTTTCTGAAGTTTTTCCGCCGCCGTGGCCGCCAATTCCGCTTCGGACTTCGCTTGATTTGCTCGTTCGATCATCCGCTGTGCAGATGCTTCACGTCGATCGAGATCTAAACGCTCGGCCGTGAGTTTCGCTTCAAGCCGCTCCGCTGCGAGCAGTTTTTCGTCGACATGTGCATGCTCTAACGAAATCGCTTGTTGCATTCTCAAGGTTTCGATATGCAATGCTTCTGCTGCGCTCGGTCTGCTTGTGCCGAGCTTACACTTTCTGCCGCTGCTAGTTGGACATCTCGTGCATACTCTGCTGCGATCAATGATTCCATGCGCAAAGATTGCGCTTCGGAAAGTGTCCGTTCAGCCTCCGTCTGCACGACGGTGGCCTGATTCATCATCTCGAGCGCTAATTTCATCTTGGCTTCGGCTTCGGCATGCAGGGCTTTGGCGGTTGCCAAAGTTTCCCGAGCGCGGCTTTGTTCCGCACTCGCCGTTTTCATCATGTCTTTGGCGGCCTCGCTCTCAGAGGTTGCCGCATCGCGGAAAATCAGTGCTTTTGCCAAATCATTTTGTGCCGAAAGTTCAGCCGAATAGATTTCATTTCGAATCTTTGCCAATCGTTCCGCTTCAATAGCTCGAATCTTGAGGTCTTTAGCGGAAGGACCGTTACAACCTGCAAATGCGACGATAGCCGCAAGCAGGAATTTATATCTAAAGCGATATCGCATGGGAGGTGCTCCAGGATCTTTGAACATCTAACGCGTTTTGGAGGTGGCGTTAAACATCCGTGACGGGTCGGGGAGGATCGCGTCGTGTTGCTCTACCTTGTGCGTGCTAAGCATTACTTCGCCCAACGCGACCGACGATCTCTACCTAACCGCATCATCTTTCCCAGAAATCAAACTCCGATGCCTCGCACGATAACGAATGGTTGCAACATCGTTACAGGACTCATGGCACGCAAGCTATGCTTGATCCGCAAATACGTTTCGCAACACGGTTACTTCAGCGGAGGTCGGCCAGCGCTGGAACGCCACATGTTCACTTGTTGGAGTGCTCTGGGCTCCTCGCGCAACAACCGAACAATCTGACTGGGTGATGTAGCAAGAAGCAATGTGGCTTCATCCATACCACCATGACTCAGCCCGATTTGGTCTAGAAGATGCGTTAACAAACTCGGGTAATCTTCATTGGTTTCCGAGACGCGTAGCCGCGTTCCACCATATGTGATGCCGAGCTCTCGTAACGCTTGACTGGAAGCCAACTCCGAACGCACGAAGATCGCGAGGTTGATGCGCAAGCGACGGATTGCCATCTGCAAGTTGTCGCGTTGGCTTCGCCGTTCCGTCGCCTGTCCCTGAATTCCGGTCGCGCGATGGGTTATTTGCACACCCGTCGAGACTTTATTGCGATGCTGTCCCCCTGGACCCGTCGCGCGAATGTGTTTGACATCGCATGACTCCATGAGTTTTTCGACGCTTAAAGTCGCAGGATGAGGTGGTACGTCGCGATCAAAAACGGGAGGGTTACTCATGGTGCGATGGCTTGGAAATAAATCACGCGACCATTTCGTCCAGACCGCTTCATTCGGGCCAGTAATCCATCCCTTAACTTGGCTTCCCGGCTTCCATCCAATCGTTTCCGGTACCGTGCAAAGGACCGTTACAAAAGGCGGGCTTGAATTTGGATCTTCGCTTTCCATAGTCGCGTTACCTGATGGCTCAAGCACATTCAAAACTTGTCCTTTTGCCGGTAGTCCGGGAGAAGTTGAAGAAACCAATTCCACACTGTTTCCTGTGCCTATGTGCCTGCGTTCATCACGATCAATTCGCAACTGAGCCACACATTGATTGGGATCGCCGACGCGGCACCACACGTTCCCCCCAGGCACATAACTGGCTTCCATGGTACGGTCTGGCAATCTTGCTCGCTCAAGATCAGGAGGCAATACAATTCCTGCGACCGGTGAACGCAACTCAAGTGACTTTTGCTCTTCGAGTGCGAGTTCCAATTGCTTCAGTGCAGCTTGATAAGCCGCGTTGACGGTTGATTTTTGTTCGAGAAGTTGCGGTTCGTTCAGCGCTCGCTTCAGCAAGTTAATCTGCTTTGTCTTAAGTTGATCAACACGGTGTTGAAGCTGCAAAATCTTTAGATCCAACTCCGCGTTTTGCAACACTGCAATGGGTTGGCCTTCAATAACCTGTTCGCCCACACAAACGAGCACTGACTCCACTCTACCCCCACCTTGCGGCACAAATACGGAGCTTGCATGCACTACTTCTATAGCCCCTTCACCTTTCACACTTACATCTCTTCGAAAAGTGAAGCCAGCAATCAGGGCTACGAGAATGGTTCCCGTTATGATCCGGCGGTGGTATGAAGTAATACGTTGCCATTCTTGTTTGCCTTGACGCCACTGCTTCCATCCGTTGAGCCAAGGCCATAGCGCATTCAAGACACAAGCGAATCCTGCGACAATCGCCAACGGGAGAACATAAAGTGCCGCTAGAAATCGAGTCAACCAAACGGCTATCGTAATCGATACAATCGTTCGATAAACCAGCGCTGCCAGATGATAGACGGCCAATGGAAGGTGCCGCCAAGTGATTCGAAGCTGAGCGAGGAAATTGATGATTAGTTCGCGCCACGCTTTCTGCGCGGCCGCGCTTAGATTCGGTAAATCTAACGCATCTGCCAGAATGTGATACCCATCGTACCGCATTAAAGGATTGGCATTAAAGACAAAGGTACTGATGCCACACACGATCATGATGTTCAAGCACAAAGTATTGAAGTCGCCCGTCGAGGATAGCCACCATCCATAGGTCGCGATTGCAGCGACGATCCATTCGACATACATGCCAGCGGCCATGACAGCGGCACGTTGCTTTCGTTCCGGTAGTCCCCACGTTGAGGATACATCACAGAAAAGGCAAGGTGTTCCGCATAAAATTATGATGCCGATGTCCCCAACTCGTGCGCCCCAACGTTTGCACGCAAGTGCATGCCCTAACTCGTGGATGATTTTACTCCCCACGGTAATCGCGAGCAGCAGAATGGCGTTCTTAGCGCTCAAGAAATGATTTAAAGTTGGCAACGAAGCGATCGCCCGTTCCCAATGAATGGCTAATGTTATCCCAGCCGACAAGATGAATAATAACCACGCAATCACCGCAGGAAAGCTCATGATCCATGCCGTGTGTTTGACGAGTGAGCCAGCGATGGAATCCATCGGAACGCCGGGAAGCCTCCAAGCCAACCAACTTCGCCATGAAGGTACGTTTGGAGCAACGCATCCTCCTTCTACCCAACCCATCTGTTCCGCTTCGACCCATAACGATGTCGGAGCACGACCATCGACCAGAGCTTGTAAATCATCGTCGCCAATTCGCTGGTAGTTGTTTTTGATCGGATCGTGAACAATCCACCATCTTCGCCCCGAGCGCCACTGTGGCAGGAATCGAAGATCCCTTCTTAAGTTAGGAGATGCCGGCATCGGAACCGCAGTGGTCATTGCTTGACTGACTCCGCAATTGTCCCCGGATAGACAGTCATGCGAACGTCCATACCGGGCAACAGCTTCCAACCCGATCCATCTTGCGAGTTGCTAATTTCTGCATGAATTCGCCACTGATTCCCGGCGTACATTTGAGGATCTACAGAAGTAATTTTGCCATGCAATGACTTTGCCTCCCCCAAATGTTCCCAGCTGACCGAGACTCGGCAGCCGCGACATCGACTTGGGTCTAACAATTTTGCGTCCACCAGCGCATCGACACGAAGTCGATCGAGGCGAGCAAGCTTGGCAATGGTTTCACCTTCGGCGATCCATTCTCCGGTATGCCGATAGAGTTCGCGCACCACACCATCAATGGGACTCGTAACTTGAAGTCGATTAAACTGTTCATCGATTGCTTGAAGTTCCGCAGATCGAATGGACAATGCGATCTCTGCGATGCGACGAGCCTTGCGCGATTGTTCCACTTCTAAAGAGGCTCGCTCGGCCGCCAGGCGCAAGCGTCGCAGGTTGGCTTCGGTTACAACACCCGGTGTTTTTCGCAGAACATCTTGAGTGGTATGGAGCTCTTCATCAGCTTCGCGCTGGGCTGTCAAAGCGAATTGAAGTTCAACATCATCAGCAATGCGTTCAGCAGCCGCATCGCGTTCAAGTTTGGCGGCGTGGCGTTGCAGTTGAAGCGGTCGATCATCGATTGCCGCGATGACCTTTCCAATCCGAACCTCCTCGTTCACGTTTACAGAAACCTTTGCCAGTGGACCGGACTTAAGTGCCGGCACTGCGACTTCTTCACTACATTGCACTTCACAATTCGTGATCTCGACACTCGAGGATCCAACTTGGCTGGCGGCAGGTGTCGACCATGAAATCGCCGCAATCACAATGAAGAATGCATAAGCATTGATCAAGTGTCTAGGATTTAGATATGCCATAGTCGCCACCATCCTATCGTCGTGCGGATGAGATCTTGGAATAACACGTAACCGAGCGGTCGATATCCGCAATCAATCGCGACCGTCGCTGCTGCTCCCGGTTGCAAAAATGGTAATGCGTCAGCCTCGACTTCCATGTCACTCCAGCCAACAGGCAATCCGTCGCGCCCCTTTAGAGTTGTCGGACCGAGCTCACTGAACGAAGCTGCGACCGGATGATTGGGAAATGCATGAAAGACAACCGTTGCAGCGCGCGCGAGTTGTTTGTAAGAGACTTGCTCAAATGATCTAACCTCGACTGAGGAAACTCACAACGAATTCGCCATGCTCCTTGCCGATCAATTACTTCCAATAGCGGTTCGCCTCGTTGAACTTGTTTACCCACTATCTGTTGTTTTGCATTCCAGGCCACAATGCGTCCATCGATTGGGCTGACTACGCTCAGCGTAGCCCGCTGGTGTTGTATCCACTCCAATTGTTTTGCAACAGATCGCCGTTCCACTTCGATTTCGCTCGCTCGGATTCCCATTCATTGCGGCGGTTTGGATCGGTATTGCGAACAATCAATCTTTGCAGCTCAGCGTTTCGTTTTTCTAGTATACTCTGCTGACCTAACAACTGCTCTTCGTTCCGATCGAGCTCCACGTCCCACATCTCTGCTAGTGGCGTCCCCGCTTTGACTTCTTGATCATGCTCCACCAATAGTCGTTTAACCATTCCATTGCGCGGCGCTTGGATTTGAACCACGCCGACAGGTTCCAGCGTCGCAGGCGCTGTCACTTTTAATGGGAACGGAATCAAGATAAGAACGAGAGTCAAAACGAATAAAGCAAGACTACTGATCAAGGGCCGGCGCCATGACATACTGATGTCACGCTTGAGCAGATACTTTCCTAATCCTGGTATGGATTCGGCTAAACCGATGGCGCGGTAAGCTCCCGCAATCCCTCGCGCGAAAGTCTCGGCCCATTGTTGCTGCTGCTCACTCCACGCACGTTCGTGATGTTGAACAAGTAATACTGCAAAAGGGAACCGTGTTTCCGAGATCGCAGCGGTATCACTGCGTGAACCAGTCGTATTTGACTTGACATCGTCCAATGATTTCCACGGTTGCGACGATTGCTTCGGCCAGTAAAGAGGAATGGTTGAAACGAGTTCAAGCCCTGTAGGATTATCCTTAGTTTGAAGGGCCGGCTGATTAATGCGTTGATTGTTTAATGTAAGCTGAGAGTCGATTTGACCGGCCAACCATTTCGCGGCCGGTCCACGTGCATCGGGTACGTCAATTCCGCTTGATGCTTGAGGCTTCAACCCCAGGGATGTCTCGAGAACCAACTTACGCGTGAAATGTTCAATGCCCTAGCGCATGTATCGACAGCAAGTCGATGAAAATCAGCCGATGATTGCACTGAGCAAACTTGTTAACGATTGTTCCCAAGTTGCCATACGCTTGATTCGCGACGCCATCGTTTTAAAGCGCATGATCGCAAATACTCGTTGGCGAGGTCAGACATCTGCGCAACGAAGCGCAGGTACCACGTTGTGAGGCAGGCCTCCAACATCTTTCAGCCCACATTCGATAACGATACAGGCATCGTCATAATTGACTAAAGGCACCAATGCGGACCAATTGGATTCTCGCGCTTTAATGCCCTCCGCAGCACCCGAATCGCTTGGAGGTATCAATACAGGCCGTTGGCTCTCGACGACTTGCTGCAACGTCTTTCGATTAGATGCCAGGCCGGCTGCGGCATCATCAACAGCATCACCGCTTTGCGTAACAAGAGCTATAAGACCTTGTTGCTTTAACGTCCAAACAACGATCCATTCTGCAGCCATGGCACGGTGCAAGCGATTTGCAAACTCTGGCCAAAACGCGGCGGGCTCAATCTCGCTTCGAGACAGCTCTCCCATCTCAGCGACCAAAGTGGATATTTCTTGTCGCGTTGCCGCTCAATGGACTCCGTGCTGCCGGTCGTGACTACGACGGAAGTCGGTGAATATCGAAATGGTTCTTCGAGAGAGGATTGCATGGGGCGCGGGTACCAAATTCCGCACTCCAACGGCAATCTCAATTAGCAAAGAAATTGCTTGCGCAGATGCACCAAATCGCTTGCCAGCGGCCGCACTTGTCCGGTCGAGGTCACGATTCCTGAATGCGCTAACTGGTGGCGGCTGACTGATCATCCAAGCATCCCAAATGACTCCCTGCACAAACTGCTTCGCCAAAAGCAACCGCAATAGTTTCTTAATCAGCGATCGTCAGGCTCCACGAGGTTGGGGGCGCCGGGTAAAGGTGCAGAAACTAGTGTAGCAAGGGGATCTGGGGTAGCTTGATGCGGCAATGCAAGCTGGATCATCAGTGGCAATCCGAGCACGGCCCAGCGATCGAGGGTCTGACTGATATCCAGTAACGAACGAGGCAAACTTCCCCCGGGCCAGTACCCGGGGCGGATTTGCAAGCCGATGCCGCTCAGTCCCAAATCGCTACGGACCAAGATATCGGCGAAATGAAGCGGACTTAGACCTTCGGGATTGCCAGCCAAATACTCGCCCCAAGGCTGATCGACAGTGACCAAAACGGGAGTCCGTGGATCTTCACGACGCACGGCTTGAAGAACCGCAACGGTCAACCGCATAACTTGCTCGTCGTTGAGCTTCAACGGCCCGGGAGAATTGAGTCCCGCCACGCAATTCCAGACATGAATGCGTCCTCGATAGCGTTTAACAACGTTGGTCGTAAAGCGCGAGACGGCTTCGACGAGTCCCACAAAATCGCCGTCAAAGATGTAGAGCCAGTGGGGCAAAAGTTTGGTTTGAAACTCTAGTAATGGACCGCTGCAGACACGTAGTCCATGTTTGGAAGCCCAATCGAGTTGACGATCGAACATTTCGAAGTGTAACTGGCCGTTATCTGTCTCAATGGAACCCCAATGCATTCGCAATTGAACGGTATTGAATGCATCGATGTAGAGGTTTGCCGCGTCGTTGGTTAGCACGGGCTGAGCGTCGAGACTGGCCCCCAACAGGGTTCCCATCTGGCGTTCATGATGTTTGCGGTAAACCAAAGCTTGATCGCTATAGGTTTCCACCAGGAAATTCGCCGCCAACTCAAGATGACCGAGGGCTTCGTGAGCGGACTGAGCGGACGCATTGGGATCGTTTTGCAAGATGACCGCGTCTAAAAAACGATCGGTTCCATCTTGTATGGATTTGAGGTAATTCTCCGGTAAACGCAGTCCACTTCGTTGCCATTGATCGGCCTGACCTCGGACTCGATTACAACTGCCACGCGCTAGTTCGAGGGGTAATTGATAGGCTTCCTCGGACTGCCTCAGGCTACATGTCTGTAAGGTGATAATCCCCACGCCCGGGACTGCGTACGGGACAAAGACTTTACCGGATTCATCAACCGGGCGATGGATGAGGAGCGTCTGTCCATCCCACTGCACTTTGCCAGGCCAAGGAATGCCTTCGACACCACAGACATAAGCGCATTCCCACATGGCGAGCGCCGACCGTACGGGCGGAGGTACGGTTAGGCGGAGAAGGCCCATGGGTCACGAGGGGGCGATGGGAATGGAAAAATGTTTTTCAAAATCTACCTTAGTTCTTGGGTTGACGGCAACCGGACGAGTATGGCGTTGCGATTCGCCTACGAAAACCACTACCATCAGCAGTTTGGAAACGCGTCGCCCCAGTACTTGCATGCCCGATGATCAGCATTCCGGCCATCTTGAGTTTGCATGAAGAAACCGTGCGACTTTGGCACGTCGCACCCATCACGAATCCGTATTCAGGATTTCTATCCGTGGTCTGCCAGCAACATGCCTTCAACTTTGAGCTTTGGCATCAAGAGGATTTGGCACGAAGTCCGACGGCGACCAACGAGGAAATTGCCCAGGTCAAGCGAGCGATTGACCGGTTGAATCAATCGCGAAATGATTGGATTGAAAAGCTTGACGACGCGATCTCTGAGTTGTTGCAATCGGTTTCGGTGCGGGACGGCGCGCTTCAGAACACCGAAACGGTGGGGAGCGCCATTGACCGTCTGAGCATTATGGCGCTGCGAATTTATCATTATGATGAGCAAGTCAATCGCCAGGATGCCGACGCCGCACACCGCGCGAAAGTCATGTCGCGCTCGGTGGTTTGCCGGGAGCAACAACGCGATTTAGCGACCGCCCTTGAACAACTGGTGGATGACTTGGTGCAGGGAAAGAAACGCCACAAGACCTACCGTCAAATGAAGATGTACAACGACCCGACACTCAATCCTCTGCTCTATGGAGCGGCAGGTGCAAGCACAAAAAGAAATTGACGGCACGAGCATGATAAATCGTCTTGTTAGTTCGATTCAACGTAATACACACTCGAAAGGACGCCTTCGAGTGCGTGCCTTGCGCGTTTTTCTTTGTTTGATTGCATTGTTGATTATTTCGCAAAACAGACGTGCGTTTAGTGATGATCCACAAGCGACGGAAAACGACGAGTCGAAGCAGATTGAAACTTGGATCGACCAACTCGATGACCCCCGCTATCAAACGCGTGAATCGGCAACCTTGCACTTACGCGGGCGCGGCGCGCAAGCCATCGATGCTTTATTAGTAGCCGTGAAATCCGGTTCACTCGAGCGTTCCATGCGCGCCATGCAAATCATTTCTGACATGGCAAAGCCTCGTGATCCGGCAGTCGACAACCCAGCTCTCGCAGCGCTGGAAACGGTCGCATCTTGGCAAGTTGCTTCGGCCTCTGCAAATGCGAAACAAGCGATCCGAGAAATTCGCCTCGCGCAGGTCGAATTGGCAATTCAAGAACTATTATCAGTCAATGTAACTGTCGATCATGGCGACATGATGATCGCAAACACGCGGCAAGCGCGGATTCACCTTCGTATTCCCACTGATTTTAAAGCGTCTGCGGAGGATATTCGCTGGGTGCGGTGGCTCTACAACATCGAAGATGCGGTGGTTCAAGGACCGAACATCGATAATGCTTTACTATCTCAAATCGCGAGAATGCCTGACCTCACTCGCTTGGTAATCTATCGCGCAACCCGACTAACGAACGAAGGACTACTGGCTTTAAAGCAAGCGAAACAATTGCAGCACCTAGAGTTGAACTTTCTCAATCTCGAAGCAGGTACGGGTGAAGTGGTGGCAAAGTTACCGCTGCACAGTTTGCGCGTCCTCGGTTTGACTCCTATTGAAAACGACATCGAGACATTGCGCAAGTTACGCCCTGAGTTATCCATTGTTCGCTCACGCGGAGGATTTCTTGGTGTTAAGTGCGATCCAGGTGAACAGGTATGCCGGATCGACGGAGTCGAGCCTGGGTCTGCCGCAGAAGCCGCTAAATTATTGCCGAATGATGTCGTTTTCAAAATCGAAGGAGAATCAATTCGCAATTACGATGCGCTTCGAGAAACCATTGGCAAATATCCACCCGGCCAAACCATTACGTTGGAAATCTATCGCCGTGGTGAGTACATCAAAATTCCGCTTGAACTAGGCGAGATAAAACCGTAGCAACTGCCGCACAGTGCCAGCTTGGTTTTATTAATACGCACGACTCTTAATTGATTAGGATTGGCAGCGCAGTGCCTCGAACTCGATTTCCTTACGAGCAAGTTGCTCCGCTTCTCTTGGCTTGGTATCGCGAACACTATCGCCCTTTGCCGTGGCGCGACATTGATGACCCCTATCGTATTTGGGTCAGTGAAATCATGTTGCAACAAACTCAAGTTGTTACCGTCCTGCCTTACTACGCGCGTTTCCTCGACCGCTTTCCCAACATTCAATCGTTGGGAAATGCCCCCATTGATGAAGTGCTTAAACTTTGGGAAGGACTTGGATATTATCGTCGCGCGCGACAATTGCATGCGGCAGCGCAAAAAGTGATTGAGTTACACGATGGTGTGTTTCCAACAGAGTTCGATCAAGTGATCAAGCTTCCTGGTATTGGGCGTTACACTGCGGGTGCAATCCTTTCATTTGCGTTCGATCAAAAATTGCCGATCGTCGAAGCGAATACGTTACGACTTTACAGCCGGTTGATGAAACTCACGGAGCCACCACAAAGCCGACTGGGACAATCCATGTTGTGGGACTTCGCAGAGAAAATCTTGCCCGATCGACATCCCGGGCAAATGAATCAAGCCTTGATGGAACTCGGTAGTCAAGTCTGTACGCCGCGTGAGCCGTCCTGCTTGCTCTGTCCTCTCATGGAGCTTTGCGGAGCGCGTAAAGCAGGACTTCAAGAAGCGATTCCGGGAAAAGTCAAACAAGTCAATTATGAATCGGTTACCGAATATGCGCTGGCCATTCGAGATCGACAAGGACGCGTCTGGTTAAAGCAACGTACGGCCGCTGAACGTTGGGCTGGACTCTGGGATTTTCCGCGCTACGTACCAACATCCCTTAACAACTTTGATGCACATGCCAGTGAGGCCGTCGGATTCGATATCGCGGTTAAACAACGAATCGCGACATTGCAACACGGAGTCACGCGCTATCGCATCACGTTGCACTTAGATGAAGCGGAAATCGTAGGAAGCGTCCCAAAGAAACAGTCCACAGCGAACTGGTTCAAGATCCCCGAAGTCGCTGAGTTAGCTTTGACCACTCCAGCCCGTCGATTGATGAAACACCTGTCTAACGTTTCAAAAAAGAGTTGAATTCATGATTGTTCTATTAAGCACCGACTTGATGTTCGCTGGTCCTGTTCGAGCCGCAGCGGCAGCATGTAATCAACCCTTCAAGCTCACCGGCAAACTCGTTGAACCTTGGACCGATGCACCTCCCAAAGTCATTCTTTTGGATTTAGGAAGTTCAAAGCTATCGCCTGCCGAAATCGCTGAGCGCGCACGCAGCATGTTCCCCGAAGTGAAACTGCTCGCCTTTGGCGCTCACGTTAACGAAGCGGCACTCGATGCGGCTCAATCGGCAGGTTTCGACCAAGTGCTGACGAAAGGTCAACTGTCGCGAAACACCAAAACGATTTTAGAGTCCATGCTTTAGCGTCAGTGCGCAAGCACTACGGTCAAGCGTCAGTGCGCAAGCACTACGGTCAAGCGTCAGTGCGCAAGCACTACGGTCAAGCGTCAGTGCGCAAGCACTACGGTGAAAACGTAATTAAAACCGTATGGCTTGCGCCATGACGCTTGCCATGACGCTAGATTTCAATCTCGTATTCGTGGATCTGCTTCATCGCCGTCTCAAACGCTTTGAGAGCCTCCGTCGTATGGAGAAAGAACTGGATGTCATTGGGAAGCTGATTGGGGAAATCATAGTCGCGGACGGCTAACAGCGCGATCTTTGCTGCATCGGCTACTGGGTACTTGTAAGTCCCGACGCTCAATGCAGGTAAAGCAACACTCACGCAACTCATTTCACTTGCCAATTCAAGGCTTTTCAAATAAGCGCTGCGCAGTAACTCCGCTTCATTGTGCTTGCCATCAAACCATTGGGGACCAACGGCATGAATGACAAACTGCGATCGCAAAAAACCTGCGTGCGTTAGCACAGCAGAACCTACTACGCATCCCGTGGGATACTTTTGCTTGATCTCTTTCTGCACAGGTGGCCCAGCCGCTTTGTGTAACGCGGCATCCAATCCATTCTCGGCCATCAAACGCCGATTCGCACCGCTGACGATCGCGTCAGCGGTTGCCGAAACAACTTCGCCCACTGTAAGGCTTATTTTTTTCCAGCCAATGGTCGCGCGCATGAAAAACCTTTAGACCTTTAGATAAGGAGGGTGCTCTCGTTGTCACGCAAATCCTTCCAGGGGTTGGATGATCGCAAAGCAGCCGAGGCTTGCAATCAACCAGGATTGCATGATCAACAACGAGCGGGGGACGGCTCTTGTGAATGTCTTCACAACACTGGATGATACCACCCAATCGTGACTCGTACTTGCTCCTTCAACCGATGGGAACCACTGGCCCACTCAAAGGATCCGAATTATGCCGCAGCCCGCAGATGAACTTGTCGACCTAACCCAAAAGCTGCTCGTTTCGATCGCCACTGGGGATTGGAAAACCTATGAACAGTTATGTGACGTTTCGCTCACCGCGTTCGAGCCGGAAGGGCGTGGCCATCTGATCCATGGACTTCCTTTCCACAAGTTTTACTTCGACTTGGGTGCGGCAAAGAAACCGCCGCAAAATAGTATCGGCCAACCGCACGTGCGAATGTGCGGCGATGTCGGGATCGTGAGCTACGCGCGGTTGACCCAAGTGCTCGACGAGAATGGTCGGCCGATTACCAAAGTCGCTGAAGAAACGCGGGTTTGGCAACGCGTTAATGGCACCTGGAAACACATCCACTTCCACCGCTCACTCCCTGCGTGAACGTAGCTGGATTCGCGCGAATACAGAAAGCTTTGAGCGGTAAGGAGTAAGCGGTAAGGTATAAGCAAGAGATGCGCGTCTTCTTGCTTACTCCTCAACGCTCAAAGCTCAAAGCTTACCCCTGTGGCCAGTTCAGCTACGGGTGCATTCGGCTTCGGCAACTTTACAATCGCTTTGTAATTCTTCCCCGATCGACTCGGGATCAGGCTCGCCAAGCAAAAATCACCGTTTTTTTAAGTCTCTACACCGTAAGGACTTACATCACTTTTCAGCTTCGTGGTGTCCGCATGGTACGGCGAGTGCATTTCAGCTGTTCCGTTCCCGAATGAGGAACACCGGATCTAACGAGGTCCGGAAACACTCACGAATCCTTCAAGGAAGTAAAGCCATGTTAGTTTTGACACGGAAAGCCAATCAAACCATTCAAATTGGAAACGACATCACCATCACCGTTTTGCGTATCCAAGGCAACCAGATTCGCTTGGGAATCGAAGCTCCTCGCCAGGTCCGCGTCATTCGCGGTGAACTCGAACCGCTTCCACAACAAGAAGTCACGTTGATTGCGGATGTCAACTTCTCAGAAAGCGATAGCGACTCCAGCGAAGGCGTCTCCAGTGCAGTGGTCGATCAAGCGGTACGCGTAGGCGGACCCCTCGCAGGTCGTTTTCCCAGAGTGGTTGAATTAGCCGTTGCCAATCTAAGCGTTTAGTGTTTGCAATTAGATCGTTTGACCGAATGGTTGCGTATCACATCTCAGCGATTCTGTTCACTCGCCGCGTTGCTAACGGGTGCAATCATGTTGGGTGTGAATGCTTCGGGGTTTATTGGGGCATTAAGATTTGAAGATGGAGAAGTGGAATCACGTTGTGCGACTCGACCTTGATGATCGATTTCATCTCGATGTTCAAGTAGAATTCGACGCACTTCGAGAATCGCTTCGGGAGTTGTATGAATCGTAGTGTGGTCTGCATTGACCACGATTTCAGAAACCGCTTGATCCGGTTCGAGATGAGCGCTATCGTAAGACACGATACGGTCGCCACGCGTTGTAAAGCTACTTAAAAGGCGTTCATCCTCTACAACTCCCACAATGTTATGTAGCTTGGTCCAAGATGCAGTTTGAGCACGCATCATCACTGGGAATATGGGCGACTTAATCGATAGTGAATCGATACTGGTTGTGGTGGTCAGGATATCCGTATTGCGAAAGAAGTCCGGATTCGCTTGCGAGAGTCGACTCCCCGTATCGCGCACAAAAGTCGGCAGCGTAATCAATTGACGACCTAGCCAACGCACCGTGTTATTGGCAAAGTTGCTCCCCCTGTGAGGCGTACCAATGGTGATCACGCGTTTGACCGCTTGATTGGGTTTGAAGTACAGCGTACTCACGAGCTTCGTGCGATCATCAGGATCACCTTTCAGCTCTTCTTTGGGTCGATCACTGACGATCTTCCAGAAGTCGTCACCACTATCGATGGTCTGCAATCGACTGACGAGTCCTCCCATGCTGTGACCAACAAGCACCATTTGATCAATCGCATCGCTTTCCCCTTTGGATTTCAACGTACTGCGAGCAACTTCAAGATCACTCCTCAATTGCACGGCGCTGATCCAAAAGGGCTGGCCCGTGGGGTACAGATAGAACCAGAACTGATAACGCTCGCGAATTTCAGGAAAACTGCGCAAGTCGTTGAACATGTCCATCCAAGTCAGCGGACTACTCCAAAGTCCATGCACCATCAGCACGGGTATTCGATTTGGATCATACGGCTCGAGCATGTAGAGCCCGCGCGCTTCTTGACCTTTATCGGGATTGAGCAATCCCGCAGTGGGAGTGTTCTTCTCACGGAACTGAGGCGTATCGAGGAAAAACGCCAGCGGCGTGGTTACATCGGTTTCGAGCGGTACCCATCGGTTATGGAGATTAACTTCATTCTCCGACAAAGGATCATAAAGCTCTAATACAACTTCGTTCGCCTTCGGTGGCATCGAAGTACCGACCAACGGACGCGGCCCCGACGCGCCAATAAGACCAGGCTTTTCGAGATCGGTTGGTTCCTGAGCCGTTGGACAGCGAAGCAGCGCCGTAACAGCGAAGCTGAGCCCCGCTGGATAATACTTCTTCATCGGGTCCTGTTGATTGCACTCCGGATGGACTGCGATCAATGGAACTCCCAAACCGAAGGTGATGTGCCGATTATGCAACAGGTCGGTAATGCGATAGTCGCTTACGAATTTAAACTGCGCGAAGTCGTCGGGACGCCACTTATTCTTTGCGTTGCCTTGCATGGCAACTCGCATCTTCAGTTCATGCGTTCCGCTATGAATGATATAGCTCTCGCCAGGCTTGATATGTTGTTTGCCGTCAGAACAAAGAAGGCGTAGCGCATCTTCAAGCGTTTCGTTATAGAGATCGGCAGCGCGGCGGAATTGCGGATCGAAAACGTTGCGTTGGTCGGCGATTTCAGGACCCAAAAGGTATCGATAGCTGGCTTGCAGAGCAGTCCCATAATAACGCAGTGCAGCCCCCCATCCCGTTGTCGCTCCGCGCGATGTCCCAAGATATAAGCGACTTCGGCGATTGCATAAAGCTGCTGAGGGTTTTGCAAATTCTCTTTTTGTAATTGCTCCAGCGCTTGCTCAGGTTTCTCTTCGTAAACTTTCGCTAAGTCATATCGCGTCAATAATCCTTGGGTCCGCTCGCTGATCCGGGGTCCCGATGGGGAGAAGTAGTGGAGCGTACTCGCTAAAGCATGCTCTCGAAATGGGCGTCGTGTGATGTAATGGTCGGACGCGCATCCAGAAAAAAGAATGCCAGCGAATGCAACCAAGCATCCTAGAAAGCGGTAACGGCGAGATTGAATCGCGCTAAACATCCATGCTTCGACCCAAGGGAGGTTGGACCCAGGGGACCGCGAAGGTTAGCGAGATCGGGCGAACGAGTCAACACGAAGCGATGAGCGATAAGGTATCAGGGAATAAGCAAAAAAAGTGCACTGGCGCGACAAAAAACTTCGTTTCCAATCCCCATTAAAGGGCGGTCAATCCCGTCTAGAAGTGGGTTTGCTGGTACGTTTTTAAATCCGTTTGCCTTAGAGTTGTTCCAAGCGGCGTTTAATCACGGCTGGTGGAATCTGTGTAATTCGTGGATTGACCGTTAAATTCGTTTGCAATAAGTCGTCACCGCGAGAGTTGCTATCGGAATCATAGTGAACGATGAAGGCTCCGATTTGCATACTCGGCTCTTCATAAACCGGGGGCCAGAACTCTTCCGCTCGGCTAGCCAATGTCCGCGCAAGCAAACGCGTGGCTCGGCCTGAGAATCCGCTAAAGATCATATCCAAGCGACCGAGTGGTTCGCGGTAAATATAAAACACGAGCGCGGCATCTTCGCCTTCACCACCTCCTGCGTATACCCACTTGCCGTTCTCCTTCTCATAGTAGAAACCAGGCTTCTCCGCAGGCTCACTCTTGCTCAACTGAAAACCGGCCGAAGCGGCGGGAGGGTGTGGATCCGAATCACGGTACCGCAAGAAAAACGGAATGCTGCGCTGCTTCGCTTCCGGTAAATCATCTTGGCTTTCAAAGGGATTGCACTCAAAAGCTTCGGCCAAAGCCAATTCGACCACGGGATTGCTTTTCATGCTTCCGACGCACACCAAAGCCTTATCCCCTTTTGCTTCGCTGTACTCCGTGAAAACCTGCGTTGCACGTTGCTGTGCAATATCGAAGCTCACTTGCCCCGGACTCCAAACTAAAGTTTGCTGGAGTTTTTCAGGATGCGGTGACTCAGATGTTTCAGGTTTGTCCGTCTGGCCGGGAAGCCGTGTCGATAACTTCTTAATGCCACCTAACGTTGATACGCCATTGAGCAAAGCGCCCATCAACACAGCATCGGAAGCGACAACCCAAGCACTTTCTGGGGCATCCGCTTCGCCGCGACGGACTCCTACACAGATTTCCAACTTCCGTCGACGAGCCAACAACTCCCAGAAATTCTCCGGCTTGATCGCGAATAATGCGCCGGGCAATTGGTCGGCCGTCGCATAACCATGATCGATCAAGTAATCGCAGATTCGCGACAACGCTTCGAGCGGAACGTACTTCGCCTCGTTTTTCAACAGCGATGCCACTTGATGCCGATCAAGGCCCGTCTCTTCAACGATCGCTTTGATCGTTCCCGGCCGGCGGCGGCGATCGGGAGTGTGACCCAACAACTCGGCGAGACGAAAAGAGTAACGCATATGCGATCATTCCCAAATCGAAATGAGAGTTTGCCACCGATCCTCATCGCTCGAATGTCTCAGGCCCGCCTTTTGGCCGCTCGGGCCACGCCTGGTTCATTTGACGATCCGCGTCTGAGAGCGACGGACAGCGACAACTCTAGTGTAACATAAACTGCCACTAGACCGCTAGTAGTTGCCTTCAAGGGCTGATCATCCGCCAAGAAGTTGCTGATAAATCGCTTTCGCTCTCAGGGGGTCCGATGTCCCCTCAATGATAGCACGTCCGTCGCTAAACAGCGTCCCACGAATCGGACCGTCTTCCCATCGCAAGAAAAAGTTGGTGACTCGAACATCCAAGACGCCGACTAATCGCTGTTTCACCCGACCTAAATCGATCGAGTTATGATCCCGCGGCGAGTTTATTTGGACCGCGTTCTGCCCGCAGAGAACCGTCGGCTCTGGCGCCGACTCGGCGTTCAAGTATTTTCGCTCGCCAAACTTGCAGGCCGGGCAACCTGTGCTCGCCAAACCCTTTGTATCAACTCGATGGAACCGACCCTGCCAGGGATCAATCGTTAACACCTGCGACACGATTCCTTTTGAGCCCTCGATCAATAAACGGATTGCTTGCGCGGTCTGCAAAGATGCAATCACGGCCGTCGCCGGTCCGAGTACGCCTGCGGTATCACAGGTGTCCATTGAGCCAAGGGGAGGGGGCTGCGGGACCAAGCACCTAAAACATAGGGTTTGATCCGGCCAGAAAGCGGCAACTTGGCCTTGGGTTCCGACACACCCTCCATGGACCCATGGTTTCTTCAAGGTCAAAGCAGCGTCGTTAATCAAAAAACGGATTTCAAAATGATCCGTTCCATCGAGCCAAAGATCCGCTAATCGCAGCTCATTCAAGATGTTCCCGGCATGGAGTTCGATTGCGCGCGGTGTAACTTGGACATCGCGATTGATTCGTTTAATTCGTGCCGCAGCCGCTTCAACCTTCGTTTTACCTTGCCGCGCATCACGTTCAGAATAAAGCAGTTGCCGTTGCAAATTCGACCACTGCACGATGTCCCGGTCAATCAAAGTCAAGCGACCAATGCCGGCCCTCGCAAGCAGCTCCGCGGCCACTGAACCGAGCGCCCCACAACCGATCACTGCGACATTTGCATTCGCAAGCTTGGTTTGACCTTCCTTCCCGACCATTGGAAGCCGCGTTTGACGCGAATATCTTTCAGAATCTGCCATCAATGCACGCCTCGTAGAAACGACGCTCCTCGATTTCTCACAAGCAAGCGTTTATCCAATTTAACAACTTGGAATTGTGGCAACTCAGGCCGAATCGTTATAGAAGGGGTTTAAGGAAATTGGAGTTGGGTGGGATATCCTGTGGGCAGGGATACCCCCGTGGTTCAAAGGATTAGCCATGCGTCTCTCGATTGTGGTCCCACTTTATAACGAGTGTGAAAACGTACCTGCGTTGTACGACAAAGTTCTGCAGTCTGTTGAATCACTTGGGCATGCTTGGGAATTGATCCTCGTCGATGATGGTTCGCGCGATGGAACTTCCCAAGCGATCGAAGGCATTGTCAAGCGGGATCCGCGCGTGATCGGAGTGCATTTCCGGCGCAACTATGGCCAAACCGCCGCAATGCAGGCAGGGTTTGAAACGGCAAGCGGTGATGTGATCATCACGATGGACGGTGACCTTCAAAATGACCCTGCCGATATCGGCATGATGCTTGAACGACTTCAAGAAGGCTATGACTTGGTTCATGGCTGGCGCCGCGATCGTCATGATGCGTTATGGTCTCGCAAAGTCCCAAGTCGAATCGCGAACCGAATCATTCAAAAAGTCACGGGAGTTCCCGTTCAGGATTTAGGTTGCTCATTGAAAGTCGTGCGGCGTGAGGTTGCCGATGAACTCGACCTTTACGGTGAGATGCATCGCTTCATCGCGGTGCTTGCTCATGGGCGCGGCGCCCGTGTGCTCGAAGTGCCCGTGCAGCATCATGCGCGCCAGTTTGGTGTCAGCAAATATGGTCTGAGTCGTACGACACGGGTGATCCTCGATTTGATCACGGTCAAGTTTCTGACTGCTTATTTGGACCGGCCGATGAAACTGCTCGGCAAGGCTGCGTTGCTGTGTGGTACTGCGGGAGGTTTATCCTTGTTTGCCACGATCGCCATGAAACTCATGGGTGGCGTTGATATGACAGGAAACCCACTTTTGTTGCTTTCCGCATTACTGGTCATGATGTCTTTGCAATTGATGGGACTTGGACTGCTCGGCGAAATGAGTACGAGAATGTATTATTTGCGGAGCGGACGTCGGCCCTTTGCCGTACGTCAAACCATTGGCCTGGGATTGCGCAGTTCCTCTACTCAGCAAGTGGGCAATCGGGCCGCATAAGACCACCGCAGGGCCGATGACCGATTCCAATCAGTTTGCGCCGACTTGTAGCCCAAGGATGCTTATCGAACGCGCTCGACTACTCAAATCGCTGCGCGCATTCTTTGATGAACGGGGATTCGTCGAGGTTCAGACCCCCGTCTTAGGATCGGAATCGGTGATTGACGCGCACATAGATCCCATCAAAGTCAATCGATCTGAGATAAGCCAAGCGACATTGGATCAAGCGCAAGCATGGTACTTACAAACCAGCCCCGAATTAATGATGAAGCGGTTGCTGGCGTGTGGAATGCATTCGATTTATCAGATTGGCTCCGTCTTTCGTGGCGGCGAAGCGGGAGCTCGACACAACCCAGAATTCACCATGGCCGAATGGTATCGCTGCGGTGACGACTTGGAGCGAGGCGTTCAGTTGCTCGGCGATTTAGCACAAAGTGTGTTGCAGTGTTCACAGCCAAAAGTAATGACATATCGGAACGCTTTTAAGCAAGTTTTGCAAATCAACCCGATTGAGTGTGACGAACATGAGTTGGATTTGCTCCTTGAAAGGGATGGTGATCGCATTCCCAGAGGGCTTGATCGCGATGGCAAGCTCGAGTGGTTATTTGGCGAACGGATTCAACCCACGTTCAAAGGACCTTCACCGGTTATTGTTACCCATTACCCATTGTCGCAAGGTGCGCTCGCACAACAAAGTAAAACAGAGCAGGGGACCGCCGAACGATTTGAATTGTTTTTCGAGGGCGTTGAGTTGGCAAACGGTTATGGCGAGCTCAGAGATGCAGATGAGCTCATCGAACGATTTGAGAGGCAGAATAAAATTCGGGGGGCACGCGGCGCACCACTCATTCCGCTTCCTCAAAAGTTGCTTGCGTCCATGCGTCATGGATTACCTCATTGCACTGGATGCGCTTTAGGCCTCGAGCGTTTGTTGATGGTGATGTTTCCGGGTACATTGATTGAAGACGTCATGCCGTTTCCCTTCGCGCGAGTGTGAGGTCACACATCTAACTTCAAACTTCTCTCATTCGCTTTTCGGAGTATGTTCATTATGAATCAAGAAAACGCATTCAGCTCTCACAAAGGTCGCGCACCTATCCAGCGTCGTCATTTCTTGCAGGGGGTAACGGCCGGTGCAGCGTTGTTTTTGACACCAGGTCTATTTGCTGAAGAGCTCACGCGGACCGCTGCGTTGACAGAAGGGCCTTTCTATCCGGATAAGCTGCCGCTAGACACCGACAATGACTTGCTCATTATCAATGACAAGATCACGCCAGGAGTCGGAACGATCACTTATTTAACAGGGAGAGTTCTCAATGCGACGGGACAGCCTGTTCGAAACGCTTTCGTTGAGATCTGGCAATGCGATAACAACGGAGTCTACTTACATAGCGGTAGTGCCAACAAATCGAATCAGGACGCTAATTTTCAAGGCTATGGCCGTTTTTTGACGGATGCGAAAGGGCAGTATTGTTTCCGAACCATCAAGCCGGTCCCTTATCCGGGACGCACGCCCCATATTCATTTTGCGATTAGCCAGAATGGTACACGCATCCTGACCACGCAGATGTTGATTAAAGGGCACGAACAAAACGATCGCGATGGAGTGTTCCGTGGATTGCGAGACGAAGCGGCGAGAAAATCTTTGCTCGTCGACTTTACCGCCGTTGAAGGGTCGAAGATTGGCGAATTGGCTGCGAATTTCGACATCGTTTTAGGTGTCACTCCGAATGAAGAACCGGATGGGACGCTCAAAGGGGGAATCGGCCGACGCGGGTAGCAACCGGGGGTTTTCTTTAAACTTGGCGGAGGGTAGAAACGAAGTCCGCCAAGTTTGTAGGAAAACACTTAGGGATCAAGCGAAATGGCTGACGTATTGCAATTAGTAGTGCATGGAGCCGCTGGACGTATGGGGCGACGCGTGGTCGCGTTAGCGGCAGACGATCCACAAATTCGATTGGTTGGCGCGATTGAACAAGCGTCACATCCGGCCGTGGGACAAGACGCGATCGCGCTGGCCGGAGCAAAAGGAAACAAGTTGGAATTGGGACCGGAATGGCCGCCATCCGCTCAAGTGGTTATTGATTTCTCAGCGGCCGCCGCGCTTCCTGCGGTGATCGAAAATTCGCGTCGTCGCAAACTAGCGTTAGTACTCGCCACCACGGGTCTCGAATCACACGAGCGCGAGCTGGTTCAACACGCGGCGAAAGAAATACCGATCGTGTGGTCTCCGTCAATGAGTTTATCCGTCAACTTGGCGATGAAGCTTGTCCAACAAGCAACATCAAAATTACGTGAGGTACCGGGGGGCGTCGATATTGAAATCATCGAGCGCCATCATCGATTCAAAGCGGATGCACCAAGCGGTACGGCGTTGAAGTTCGGCGAGTTGATCGCTGAACAACTTGGATCTGACTCACAGCATGTCCATGGCCGTGAAGGCATTACGGGTCAACGGAATCGAAACGAGATCGGTTATCATGCAGTGCGTACGGGGGATGATCCCGGACAACACACGATTGTCTTCGGCATGCTCGGCGAAACATTAGAAATAAGAGTTGCAGCATCCAATCGTGATTGTTACGCAAGCGGCGCGATTGCAGCGGCAAAATGGCTTCAAGGAAAACCACCAGGTCTTTACAACATGTTTGACGTGTTGGGATTGAGTGACCGCTGAGCGGAAGAAACGAGTAATCTGTGGCACGTTGCGACGAGGGTTATCTCTGTCAAGTTTGCGGCGAAGAAGTCGAGCGACTTCGCGATAGTGACCTTTATTTGCGTTACGTCATCGGTGAAGTACCGGCAGAGTTGTTACGGTCAGAACCGGAGCGACATTTGCGTTGCAATCCGACGCTGTCTCAATTCATTGTGCATCCGCGCTTTCAACCTCCCTGCGTTGCCGAAGGGGTGTTTGACAAGAGTCAACTAGACCCCGAGTTCGTTCTCGCGCGCGAGAAAGTTGTCACCGATGGCTTCGAACGACTCTTAAAGCTACAACAACATCGTTCTGACCTTTCGATTCAAGACTATCCGTTCCCCCAATGAGATCAGTTTATGCATGCCGAAGTCCTCTATCGCCCACCCACCGAGGCACTGCGGTTTTTGCCAGAGGGTCCGTATCCGGTTGACGAGAATCGCATCAGTTGGGTTGCGATTCAACATGGTCCTGAAAGCAAGAAAGGTTCATTGAACCTACTGAACCTATCAACGCATATCAACGACAGTTATGAGTTGCCCGGCCGACCGGGTTTTGCATTCGCAACCGAAACGGAGAATGTCTTTGTCGTTGGCTGTGAGCGCGAATTGGGACTTTTCAACATTCATGACCGGAGTTGGAAACCGTTCTGTAGCGGTATCGATGCGGCAGTTGAGGGCACAATCATCAATGACGCCGTTGTCTTTGGTAAGCACCTCGTGTTCGGTTGCAAAGACCTGAAGTTTGAAACGCGCAAAGCGGGTTTGTATCTTTGGAATGGCGAGCAACGCCGTCTCTACCAGCTTCGCAACGATCAAATCTGTAGTAATGGCAAAGCGATCCGGAAACTCGGCGATGGTCAATACCAACTGATTGACATCGATACACCGACGAAGCAGGTTGCCGCTTACTCAATTGATTTCGATAAGGGCACACTCGGACCACGCACCGTGCTCGTGGATTTAACTCAACAAATCGGATTCCCAGATGGAGCGATTCTGACTCCTGATGAACAAGCCATCATCATTTCAATCTACAATCCCGATCCGGCTCCGGCGGGTGAAACACGCATGTATGACTTGGCAACGGGAGAATTGAAGTACGTGTGGCTGACTCGAGGGAGTCCGCAAGCCACATGTCCTCAGCTAGTCCATCATGATGGCAGAGTGAAGCTTGTTATTACGACTGCCGTTGAGTTCATGCCTGCTGCGAGGAGAAGTGAGGCGGCAGAAGCGGGAAGTTTGTTTATTGTTCCCACGGAGTTTAAAACGACTTCTGCTGCGCCACGCTTTCCCGTCTAATCATCACCACTTCAGTTCGACGCCCGCAGTGAATCCGTGGAAGAAGACATCTTCATCGGTATCAATGTTACGACCGTAGGTGCTAATCAACTGAGTCGGAGTGTTGCCTGGCACGGTTGCAATCTGCGTCATGTACCAAACTTCGTAACCCGACGTGAACGAGATGTTACGAGTGAGATGGAATCGAGTGTTGACACCTAATTCGAGCAAGCCAGCAATATCGATATCATCATCGGTGTTGTTTAGCAACTGAAATCCATTGTTAACAACACGGACGTCTTGCTCGGCGAAGTTCGCGAAGCCGGCAGCACGAGCACGAATGCCGGTTGAGACTCGCTGAGCGACGGGATAGAGCATATCGATTCCGATTTGCAAACCAATCAAGATGTTATCGGTATTGTGATTGATCAGACCTTGTTGATTGAGAAAGTTCGCCGATCGGAACGCGAATGACTCTTCATAGTTAATCACGCGAATACCGTGCAGCAGTGAAATGACATCCCATCCCCAACTCCGTTGATTGATTTCAACGCTATTGTATCGCGCTTCCCATACTTGGCTTTGGGCTTGAGCATTATAAAACGTATCGACTTGGTTCGCTGGAATCGCGGCATTGCGTGGAATGCGCAGATTCAGCGGCACCTGGGCGTTCCCAGTTGCAAGTGCTGAGTTATTCCAAGAAGTCAATCCGGTGTAAGTAATGTCGATCGCATCGGTGCATTCCATGATGTAACCTGCCGTGACGCGAACGCCCCAATCGAAGTCAAACTCATCGAGTGCAAAACGATCCCCGAGCGAGAAGAAGTTATCACCAGCGCGTTTAACATAAAGCGCTTCGCCGCTGACAAACCGACGATCAGGACAACGCGGACAAGGGCACCCAGCTTGATAACCCATTGGCACCGGCGCATTGGGGCCAACACCATAAGAGGGCACCGGATTTATGCCCGGCCCAGGGACCAGCGTTTCACCTGGATTGAGCTGAATTTGACCGAGATCAAGTGGCTCACCGTTGTTTTGTAGTGCCCTTGGAGCAGCTGCAAGTTTAGGAGGCGTCGCGGCCGAAACAGTCGTTTGATGCCTGACTTGCGATACTTGAGGGCTCGGTGTCGTTACATCCCCTCCGGCTTGCATGACTCCGGCAACATTCACTGGCTGGCTGCCAGTTTGCACCACAGCCGGTATATCACCGATTTGTTCGATTCCTTCCGTGGGCGCAGCATTTCCAAAAGGCCCCAATGATACCGGCGGAGCCGCTTGGGCGCTCGCTTGCATTAGCAAGCAAGCGGCAACCGATCCCGTCACGATGGTACGGCAACGGATCCATTTAGCTGCGACTTTAGCCGTCATGGCAAAGCTCCGAATGATTACGTCTGATGTGGCCATTGGGACTGATTCGTATAAAGGGATGTGCAGTTACCGCGCACGAACTTGCAATTTGTCTTGTACGGGAAGCAAACAAGCGTTGCGCACGAGCTGCAAAATTTCCCGTGCATGTTGTTCATTCATAGCGGTGCCCGTAACGGATAATCCTGTTGCACCGGGCACGATCTTCACTTGGCTGCCTGTGTAACGCTGCTGAATGATGCTGTGAAGTTGATCCACAACCGGATTTCCTGGCGCTTCTGGAGACGAAGCTTGAACGGTGATTTCAATCCAACGCGGAGTCGTCTCACGTTCATCACACCATACTGCCAAGCGGCATGTTCCTGCCTGGCGCGGCACAAATAAAATGTTGCCTTGCAAAGCCACCGCATCACAGAGTTCAGACTTTTCAACTTGAACGCGGATGGCGTTCGCAATCGCAACACTCTTGGGAGTATTCAGCTGTAACTGAATGTCACCGAGCTTGTCTCCCAATGCTGGGAAAGCTCGAGTCGCGACTTCTTTTGCATCCGCGACCTTGGCCTTTGCCGGAACCATCACAGCGGGTTTCGGCACCGTACTCTCTGCAACCGGTGCCTCAAGCATCTTAGGCTTGGGCTTGGCTAAAGTTGTGACTTTCTCTTCTGCTGCTTCGGTCTCAACAGGATCGCGAACTACAGATAGTGTGGTCGATGATTCAATGATCTCAGAGGTTGCTTCAGCAGGCACAGGATCGACTTCGGCAGCTTCAGCGGGATTCGAAGAACTTGGCTCAGTGGTCGCCACGTCCAAAGGAGGAATCACGATATCCATCTGTGATTCAGGTTCTGGAGCATCAATAATGTTCTCAGGCAACTTAATTGAGGATCGTTCTCCTGCCGCAACAACCACATGCGATTTTGCTTTAGGGCGAACGATACTTGGCATCGAGTCATCGCTTAGTTTCCAAGCCCCCTCGAGCTTTTCAGTCTCTGCAACAACTTCAGGTTTGGTTTCGGCTTGTTGTGTTGCTTCGGCTGGCGCTTCATCATCCGAAAGACTGAATTCAAAACCCGCGCCTCCGTTTGTTTCGCTTGTTTCGACAGTGGCCGCATGCATTGTCGCAGCGGGCGTTGCCGGACGAAGCTTAACTTGCGATTGCGATGGGATTGTCGGATTGATGACGATGCCCGAAGTTGGGTTGGCCGGAACCAATGTCATCGTGCTTTGCGATTTTTCGCTGGCCGGTTCGGGAGGAAGCTCGATGGGCTGGACTAGTGCACCACCAGCGGGAAGGATGAATGTTCCGCGAGATGAATTGCCGCTTGCAGGTCGAATTACCGCAACAGGAGGTGGGAAGGGACGGCTCGCATTACCTTGCATCTTACCCGAATCAACCACGCGAGCTGGGGTCAGCTGCATCTTTAGGTGTGGCGCTGTTGAAGGTGGTTCAGCTAGCGCAACATCAAGGGGCACGCCGAGGATTGTTAAGATCCCCAAGCGGCGGACCGTGAGCTTCCATTTCGCCGCGTCCATGCTTTGATCGCCACCAAACGAGTTGACTTCTGCCCAAAGCGACATGTGAGGACATGCCGCCTTCCGGGGTTGTTATCGGAATTCCGGTGGTAAGGCTTTGATCGATCGTGCAGACTGGTACGGTTATTCGGAATTACCTAGGCCCGCAAAGTCCACTTAAGCTCACTAACCTTGCACGGCCCTTTCCCAGCTTCTCTATTTGATGGCGCGAGACATTAGTTTTTGATAGAGAGCAATGTGTCGCTCGATCATCTTTGCCACTGAAAATTCTTCCCGCAATCGGCTCTCTGCCGCATGCCCCAAAGCGGCGCATCGGGTGGGGTCATCGAGCAATTGGTTGGTAAGCCTGGCAAACTCTCCCGTCTTACCTAGCGGCACCAGCATGCCTGAAACATCGTGCTCAATTAGGTCTCGGTTTCCGGGAATATCGGTTGCGATGATCGGACGTGCTGCCTGCATCGCTTCCATCAATGAGTTACTTTGCCCTTCGTAAGCACTTCCGAGCCAAAACACTTCGAAATGGGGCAACAACTGCGCAACATCATCCCGCTCTCCTGCAAAACGAACCCAATTAGCTTCCGTAACCTGATCCCGATAGCGAAGCAACTCATTCTGCTGCGGTCCATCGCCAACAATGACCAGGGTGATGTTCGGGCGCACGACGCCAAGCAAGTCGGCGGCACAAATCAAATCGCGATAACGTTTCTGAGGCCAGAGGCGGCCGACCGTTCCAATGACGCGTCGATCTTCCGGAATGTTGAGTCGACTAAGGGCCTCTTGTCGCGATATAGGAGAAATGGTGGCCGGAGGAATCCCATTTGGGATTACTTCAAAGAGTTTCGCATCAATGCCGTGCTGGACATAAAAGTCGACGACTCCATGACTATTGGTGGCAATACAGTTTGAGAAGCGGGCTAGGGCGCGGTCAATCATGAAGTGCCTTTGCGTCTTCCATAGGTCAACGCATCGCTCACCGGCAATGATGATCGGCACGGAAGCCCATTTTGCCGCGACTCGACCGTAACAATTTGCTGCGAAGATCCAGGTGTGTACGATGTCGGGCTTTAAACTCCTCAACAACCTAACTAAGCGAAAAAAAGCCGATGGTGAATATTTAGATGACTTGCCAATTAAATGAACGGGGATCCCTGCGGCATCGAGCTCAGCCTGTCGAGGTCCAGTGCGGGTCAACACGATGACATGCACATCGAATTGTGCTTTGGGTAAACCAGCAGCCAGCAAACAAAGTTGCTTTTCTGCTCCTCCACGATCGAGAGTTGGAACGATTAAGCAAAGTCGTATGGGATTCACGGTGTGACTTTTAGGGATGGGAAGTTTTTCGGAGGTTGATGCATCGCGAAAAGTGACGTTGATAAGCGTCGACGGTGGTTTGCATCGGTTTGCGTGAAATCAAATGGGTGCGGAGCGTTTCCCCTTTACGTATGGCATCTTCATAGTTGGCCAGCAGTTTAATCAACTGTTGCGTTAGATCGAATCCATCTTCAGATCGATACCAATTGACGTACTCAGCATCAACTCCCATGTACGCACGCATATCAACCGATTCTGCGGCGAGGAGCGGAATTCCACGTGCAATTGCAGTGGGGAGAAAAAAGTCTAAACACTCCGCTTCGGCCGAAACTAATGCAACATCAGATCCACTGACCAGTTCTTCGTAATGATCAAAGCTACCGGGTACGAGAATATCACCGACGAGACCGCACTGACGTACTTCTTCCACGAGTCGATCACGATCAGGGCCGTCTCCAATAATCCAAAGCCGATGATTGGCCCAACGATTGACGATTTGCGATGCCGCTTGAAGCGCTTGCCAAACTCCACTCGAACGTGTTAATCGGGCAGCAGCAAGGATCACGCGTGAATCAGACTCCAAGCGAAACTCTCGGTTGATGCCGAAGAGCGCCGCACGTGAAGAACGTCGATCCAGATCCGTGATGCGAGGTAAAGGAGGAATACCATCATCAATACGCGCAATCTTTTCTGAAGTTACACCTGCAGTCAGGAGTTGTTGGACAGCAGATGGTCGTGGTGCAACGAAAGCGTCGGCGCTTAGTGATTGACGTAGATACGATAAACCGCCGCGTGTATCGCGCCACCAATTCGCATCGGTCTGGCCACCACTACCTCCGAAGCGCAAGACAGACGGCAAATCGGATTCAACACCTGCGGTCACAGCCGCAGCCGCTTCTTCACGAATGCCATCTACGTAGATGAGATCAAAACTTCCAGCGTGATCTTGAATCCAACGCGATGTTGCGCGCAAGTATCGCGACACCGACCAAAACCCGCGAGGTACTTCAAAAGGGCGATGAATGGTAATCTCGCGATGTTGAATGAGTTCCGGCCACTCCGTTCCATGCCGAGGAGTTAACACACTGATTTCCAAGCCGCTGCGACGCAATCCTTCAACAAGTGAAATAAACCTTAAGGTGCTGTCGTCGCACAAAGGCCAATAACGGCGAGAAACGGCCAGCACGCGCATGCCTGACATGACTAAAGACCTCGCACCTCAATTAAATCGTCAGGCTCTAGAACAGCGAGGAAGGGTAGATTGCGATATAGATCACGATAGTCCAAGCCATATCCCACAACAAACTCGTCGGGAATCTCGAAGGCAACAAAATCCGGTTTGTTACCAACTTGACCTGCGCGACGTTTATGTAAAAGGACAGCCGTCTTGACACTCTTGGCTCCCATTTCACGAACGACATTGACCAGTCGTTGCAGGGTATGCCCTGTATCAAAGATGTCATCAACGAGCAACACATCGCGGTCGCGAATATCCAAGGTCATTGATGTCCCGACGACGAGTTCACCGCGCGAAGTTTCCCCGCGATAACTGCTCGCTTGGATCACGCCCACGCGCAGCGGCATCGACAAATGGCGAATGAGATCGGCGAGCAACACAACGCTTCCGGTCATGACCGCAACCACCGTTAGGGGTTTTTCCCCATAGTGATCAGCAATCCGCTCCGAGAGCTGCAACACGCCGCGGCGCAATTCATTCGCGTCCATTAAAACTTTCATGTTACCTACTCAACCTTGTGTCCCGCACAGGATGTCATTCACGTGGCGAGTCGGCCAATAGCTCGCCGGGTTGCTCCGCAGTCTACTCCATTTTTTTGTCCTTACCCAGCATGCGCGGCAGCGTCCCGTTATCCGGTACACCTTAAACCCTTTTTCATGAAAATGGGGGAGATCTGCTCAGGATTTTGACGTAATCCGAGCGAATACTCGTTCCGGTAACACCATCGAAGTGGACCTTTTTTCACGAATTCGCACGGAGGCGATCCTTGTGAACACTTTCACCGCGCCACCGCAACTTCACGCACCGTCTTCTAACGAATTTCACCCTCTGACTCGGGCTAGCCGCTTGCTCGCCGATACGGCCCACGACTTGAAGTCTCCACTTGCGGCAACCACCGGCCTAATCCATTTGGTCATGGAAGATGCCGAAGCGTTCATCTCGGAAGAGCAACGAGAACATCTTCAAGTCGCTATTGATCGTTGTGAAGAAATGCAACGCATGATCGATGATATGCTCGCATTGGATCGTATTCGTAGCGGGCTACCACGCATGATTCGCGCGGCGGTAGACGTGTCTCAACTTAAGTTGGCGGTTGAATCAATCGTTGCCAAAGAGGCCCAGCAGCGCGACGTGAGAATCGTTTGGCGCGGCATCGAACAGTCAGCTCCGCGCCTTTGCGGAGACGCCGATAAACTTCGCCGCTGGTTGGTCAACTTGATCAATAATGCACTGAAAGTTACCGGACCTGGTGGACGCATCACCGTCTATTTAATGCCAGGAGAAAAAGGAAACTACCGTCTGGGTGTTCGTGATACGGGACGTGGCTTCACCCCATCGCAAAGAGCCAAGTTAACGGAACAAGGTCGGTTAACGGCGGAGGGATTGGGAATCACTATCTGCCGGCAAATCGCTGCCTTACACCACTCCCTGTTGTGGCTCAACACGGAACTTGGTAGCGGAAGCTGCTTTGAAATGTGGTTGCCTGCTGCAACCCCCGTTGCTGCCGCTGCCGCAATCTGTCGTTGGCGATCTGGACTCCCAATGGGCGCCGGAAGAAAAGATGGTTTCGTCGCGCTTCCGATTGAAATCATGGCGCCGCGAAGTCGCATGTTGAGTTTGCAAACGTTGACAATCGAAGGCCTTACTTCCGCAGCGCTTGATGAAGCCGATATCGTTTTACAATCTGATGCTGGCTTCCATGATCATCTGTTTCGCTCAGCACGATCCGGTTGGATCCTAGGTTGGGATGAGCCAAGCTCGTTAGTCGAAGGACGGCGTGAGCGCGTGATGCGTGCACTGTATGCCAAACATCCAAGTGAGATGAACCACGCCAAATTGCAATGGTCCCTTCACGGCAGCTTTTCCCCGCTATCCGGCCCACGAGCGCCTTATGTGGAAGCGTTTGTGCGCGCTGCCTTGGAAATCACGGCACCTGAACCCGTCGCTACCGGAGATTGGTTCGACACGACGAATCTTGAGGCACAGAGCGACGCCGCTGCAGATGAAATGAGTAATGATCCACGCGTTGCTGCGCGTCTCGATGAAGAGCTGCGTCAAATCGCTGCTTACTTCCGCGCACGACAACATTCACTCGTCAAAACGAATGAAGCTGTCAAACCTAGTGAATCGCTTTAGTTGGACAGCGCCACTTGGCAAGCTAGGCTACGTGGTTTCATGGAATTTTCGTAGCCAACGCTGCCAAGCGGTGGAAAATCCTAACGATCTAGTCCACCGTCTGGCGACGATGGCTACCCAGTTTGTCAATTAAGCAAACGGACATAAAAAACGATGCGGGCCAGCCCTATTAAAAGCTGGCCCGCGCGATCGTTTGCAATTGACGTCAATGATTATGGGCCCGTTGGATCATTGGCTTCGTCATTCACGTTGTCATCATTAGGATCATTTGGATCAATCGGCTCTTCCATTAACACATCATCATCTGGCGGAACGTCATCGCAGGGCTCTAGCAACAGTCCGGTGAGGAATCCTGGCAACATCCAATGCGATGCGTTCGGGGTGAGAATCTTGTCTGAAATCCGAACGGTCAAAAAGTTATCCCCCTCGCCTTGAGCTTTGCCGTCACTTCCCGTCGAAAACTTCCCTTGCAAGACGATGAGGTGAGGAATGGTAGGCTCATTAGGTTTCGTTACAAAGTGCGTCCCGGTCAGAATAAAGTATTCCGATTTACGAGAATTGCCTGGCTTCTCATTAGCAACAATGCGCCCTGTCAGTGTGTATAAGCCTTGGAAATTTTGCCGTCGATACTTTCCACCAACGGCCTGATCGTAGCGAATCAGTGTCGCTGTGATTTCTGGCGAACTGGCATTGGGTTGCTTGATCTTAAGCCTGAGACCTGCATCTCCACGGCGATTCTTGGTCGAATTGTCATATCGGACCTGCCAAACTTTTCCCGTGCCATTCACCACGTTTTGAGCCGCGTCAACGGATGAGAGGGTCAAGCCGAGCGACGCGTAGAGTACCGCGAGAGCAAGAAGCGTTCGAATCATGGTCGAATTCTCCCAGTTGTAGGACAAGAAACTGCAACGATCAGGTGGTATTTTATCTCAATTCGAGGGATAAGCAACTCGAGGGGATAAGAATACGCGAATTGCCGAAAGGCAAACATGAATGAATCGCCAAGCGAAGCGGATTACTTTTTGAGCATCCCAAGCAATTTTGTCGTCAGCAATTTGGCCAGTTCGCCTAAGCGTTTCCCTGTCTCGATGGGAGACTGCGTGTCGGACAGCTCGTCTTGCTGAACAATCACCACGTAAACAGTTGCTTCAACAGGATCTTGCCGAACCCAACTACCCGATTCAACACGGACAATGGGAAGAGAATCGAGTGAACCACCTTTAAAATGATGATCTCCGGCTAAATCAAATCGCTGAGCATTTGCGAGTATGGCATCAATGATCGCTTTGTGCGTCGCCGCATCGATCCCATTGAGCCTACGGCCTGCGAGGGATTGCCACAAACTTGCAAGCGAGCGCGCGGTAATCATATTGTCACCTGGCTCGTCACGTTTGGCCAACATGTACCGACGAACCATGATCTCATGAAACGTTACAGAACGTTTATGTATTGCTTGAGTTGCACCTTCAGGTCCGTCAAGCAACGCAATAGTGACATTTGCAGCTGCGTTGTAGACCAAGTTCGACGCTGCATCACTTCCCATCATCATGCGTCCGATTTGACGAATACTCTTATTCGAAAGCCCGAGCTTAATCTCGCGACGCTGTGTTTCGCTAAAATGACGAATCGCTGGATGTTCGTCTTGAAGAATCTCCTTGAGTTTCTCTCTTGGGACTTCGTCTAAACCTTTATGAAAACGAGCAAACAGCTCGACTAACAACGCCGTTTTTATTGCGCTGGCTGAAGCGAGAGGCATGTCGCTTTGATGCTCAACAAACGGCTCATTCGAAGTATTACCGACCCAAACGGCGACACGAATCTTTGGATCGATTTCCTTGAGTAGATTTTGCAAAACCGCTTGAGGATCTTCTGCCATCAAATCGGTTGACGCTAAAGTAAGTTGCAGTAAAAGTAACCAAACCGTTCCCCAATGATTTTGTGGCATCGGTTCCTCCCTTTAGTTCGGGGATAGTCGTTGCGTACACACCGAGCGCATTGTACCGATTACGATAGGTAACAACCGATTCAGAGCAAGAAAAAGATGAGACCTCTCATGTGCCAGTTATTCAAAAGTTTTTGGACGAGACCGTTATGTCAAAGAGTGATTTTGACGTTGGCTTTAGGCGCGAACCTTTTCGCATCGTCATTGATTCGAGCCGAAGGTCTTGAGAAGCTCAAATACAACCATCCAGGGCTGATTGTTGATTTGGGAGTGGGGCTTTGGGCTTGGCCTATACCATGTGATGCCGACAATGACGGGGACTACGACTTAATCGTTTCTTGTCCAGACAAACCTTCGAATGGAGTTTGGTTATTCGAGAACATCTCGGGGGATACTCGGGAACATAAGCTGCCTGTATTTCGTGAAGGGAAGCGGCTAAGTAAGACTGTGCACTATGTCATGCCAAGTTACGTATCCGGGGAAATGCGAGTTCTATCTCCTGGGCTGGAGTACTTGAGCTTTACGCGAACTGGTACCGAACAATCAAAGTCGGTGGGGATCCCTGCGAAGTTCTACAAACCGCAGGGAAAAGAACCCAAAGGTCCCAAGATGCGCCACAATCAATGGCGATTGGCCGATTACGACGGTGATCAATTGGTAGATCTTATCGTAGGCATAGAAGATTGGAGTTATTACGGCTGGGATGATGCATGGAACGCGCAGGGGGAATGGACGAACGGGCCTCTGCATGGCTTCGTATTCTGGTTTCGAAACACGGGAACGAATGCTGAACCAAAGTACGATGAGCCAACGAAGATTCAAGCCGATGGAAAGCCCATAGATGTCTTCGGTTGCCCTTCTCCTAACTTTGAAGACTTTGATGGGGACGGAGATTTGGATTTGATCTGCGGCGAGTTCTTGGATGGCTTTACGTATTTCGAAAACATTGGCAAGCGTACGGCACCGCGTTATGCCGCAGGTCGGCCTCTAATGCAGCCCGACGGCAATCCGGTCAAAATGGATTTGGAGATGATCGTTCCGATTGCCTTCGATTGGGATCGCGACGGCGATCAAGACTTAATTGTTGGGGATGAAGATGGTCGAGTGGCATTTATCGAACACTTAGATGGAAAAGTGCATTTCGCAGCTCCCAAGTATTTCAAACAAGAAGCGACCACGTTGAAATGCGGTGCATTGGCAACTCCGTTTGGCGTCGATTGGGATGGCGATCGTGATATCGATATCGTTTCAGGCAATACGGCTGGATACATCGAAATTTTCGAGAACTTAAGTGGCCCGGGAGTGGCCGAAGTCAAATGGGCCGCGCCGAAAAGGTTACAAGTTGGCGAGCAAGATTTTCGCGTTTTGGCTGGAAGCAACGGTAGTATTCAAGGGCCAGCCGAAGCGAAGTGGGGTTATACAACCATCAATGTCGTAGACTGGGATCACGATCAACTGCCAGATATCTTGTTCAACTCGATCTGGGGACGCGTTGAATGGTTACGAAACGAAGGAACACGTTCGGCCCCGCAATACAAAAACTCGCAACCCATTGAAGTCGATTGGCAAGGTGCAACGCCAAAACCCTCTTGGACTTGGTGGAACCCCAAGGGCAAGGAACTTGTCACACAATGGCGAACAACACCTGTAGCAATTGATCTCAATCAAGACCGATATGTCGATCTGGTCATGCTCGATCAAGAAGGTTATCTGTGCTTCTTTGAAAGGGTCGCCGAATCAACGCAGGGGGAACAAAAATCGGCAACACGTTTGAAGGCACCTCAGCGCGTATTGTGTGACGAGACTGGCAAGCCGTTACGCTTTAACGACAAAGCTGCTGGAGGAAGTGGGCGGAGGAAACTATGTCTCGTTGACTGGGATGGCGATGGAGTCCTTGACCTTTTGTTGAATTCTGCCAATGCCGATCTCTATCGTGGCTTAGGATTCGCCGATGGCAAGTGGCGTTATCAGCGTGTTGGAACACTCGCTCAACAAAATATAGAAGGGCACGATGTCAGTCCCACTTCCGTAGACTTTGAAGGTGACGGAATACCGGATTTCTTGGGTGGCGCCGAAGACGGTCGGTTCTATTACCTGAAGAATCCAAGAGTGAAAACGAATTAGGTAGCACCGCAGATACCCGTGCGGCCGAAGCAACTTACACGATGCCCGGAGGATTACTTTGGCAATTCGTTTTTGCTGACGATCTTCTCCTGTTCGATATCGCTTAAATGTAGATCTAACGCACCTACCGACATACGGATTTCAATGATCGAGAGCGTCAGCGAACCGACCATTAAGGCGAGGCTAAATGCAAAGATGACTTTACCTATGGTCATCCAACCCACAAACAGGCTTGTCATACAAAGCGTACATGCCAGCAAGCTACCGACTCCCAGAGTTTGCATGTCGCGAATCAGATTAACGCGTTGCCTCAGATTCGAAATCTGATCGAGATAAATCTGATTCGGTGCCGCTAGATGATCAGCATGGAGCTTGCGGATGATGCTGGCAAGGGACAGAAAACGATTTGTGTATGCCAATAACAGCAATGAGATCGTCGAGAACAATAATGCAGGGGTGGTCAGGTCGATTTGCATAGAATCACTCCGTTAGATGGCCGTTTCCGAACATCAAAATACGCAGCGCCCTGCCGATCAATCAATCCGATTCACCGCCGCCCATCGTTTATTGGCAAAGGCCCCCATATCGGAGAGAACGCAAACGCAAATAAATTTTCCCTTAAATGCGGATAAGGTCGATCACTTACGCGTCTAAAGATCGCTTGCACAGAATGTCGCCATTTGACGATTTTAGAACTGCCTCGGTTAACTTGAAGATCTATGGGCGCCGTCGGAACGAGTCCTGAATTCCACAATGAAGATCCAATTCAAGGATTTCTCAAACGCTGTCGGGAAATTGAATCGGTCGTATTACGTGCGCAGCGCACAGACCCAGAAAATGCAGGTTGCTTGTCCGCCATTTGGCATTATGCGATGCAACAGGCCACCTCGGGAAATCAGCACAGCGCCGATTTAGCGCTGTGCCAATTGAAGACTCTACTTAAGGGCTATCTAGACGACGCCGTGTGATTACAAAGTGAAGGAGGGCAATCGCACGATCTCGCCCCCTCTGAGGGCCGATTGATGGGCACAGATGCCAACACAGGTCCAGTTCGCTGACTGAACTGCATTAGGCCACGGATCGCGATCGTCCACCAGCGCACTTACAAACTCGTTAACCAAATGGGGATGCGATCCGCCGTGTCCGCCACCTTGGATGAAGGACAAGTGTTCCGCATCTTGAATCGAACGAGTGAACTTGCGAATCGGCTCAGGGAGCAAATGGGCGAAGTCGGGAACTTCGACCTTTGAAGCGATCTCGTGCTCGGGCAGTTTCGCCGTGTGCATCACGTGTGGTTCGCCTTCGACGAGCGACCATTCGAAACTTTTCTTTGTTCCATAAACATCGAAGCTCTCGCGATATTGTCGCGCCACGTCATAGAGGAAACGCCAGATGTGCGCTGTGATATCCGTGTCTTTGATTTTGATATGGCAGGTTTCCACGGCAAATCGATTGCCCGATTTCTTGGCGATGTCGTCACGTACGGCACCGGATCCAAAGCAACTGACGTATTCAGCGCGTCCGTCGACGAGACCCAAGCAGGGGCTTACGACGTGAGTCGCATAGTGCATGGGAATCATTTTCTCCCAATAGGCCGGCCAACCGTCCATGTCTTGGGGATGAGAAGCAGCCAGGTGCTGGATCTTTCCAAGCTCACCCTTGCGATACATATCCTTGATAAACAAAAATTCACGTGCATACACGACGGTTTCAGCCATCATGTACTTGAGCCCTGTGGATTTGACCAGTTCGCAAATCTGTTCGCACTCTTCGATGGTCGTCGCCATCGGCACAGTACACATCACGTGCTTCCCCGCCTTGAGCGCCTCCATGGACATCCAAGCGTGATCGGGGATAGGACTATTGATATGGACAAAGTCCACTTTGGGGTCCTTTAGAACGTCCTTGAATTCGCTGTATCGGGCGGCAATTCCAAATTGATCTCCAACTTTACGGAGATGTTCCGGATTGCGCTGGCAGATGGCATACATTTCGGCCGACGGGTGCGCTTGGTATATCGGAATGAATTCAGCTCCAAAACCGAGTCCAACGATCGCAACGCGCGCACGCTTCATGGGATTACCTTTACTAGGAACGAAATTTGATTGATTAGGAGAATTGGCAACGGGAGTCGGCACCAACGCGCGAAAACCCTAGTTTAAGGCTCACAAACTTACCATGAGGGGCCGAGTCTGGCCACCGGATGCAGGAACGAAGAATCCAAATTCGGTACCTTGCGGGAAGGAAAGGACAAAGGGACACTTGCGGATGCGGTACTTGAGAGATTCTGGTCACGTAGGGCTTGCATGGAAGAGTATTTCATCGAATTGCTAACCACTCCAGAGTATGGCTACGCCATCCTGTTTGTGTGGAGCATTATGGAAGGTGAAATGGGTCTGATCATGGCCGGAGTGCTTTGTCACACCCGCCATATGTCTTATCCCACCGCCCTGCTCGTGGCGGCGTTGGGGGGTTTTACTGGCGACCAGATCTATTTCTATATCGGCCGGTTTAACAAAGGCTATATCCACCGATTGTTGCATCGCCAGCGACGCAAATTTGCCATCGCCCATCTTCTGCTTAGAAAATACGGTTGGACGATCATCTTCATCCAACGCTATCTCTATGGCCTGCGGACCGTGATTCCTCTTTCCATTGGCCTCACAAAGTACTCGGCAAAGCGGTTCGCATTCATCAATTTGATCAGTGCTTTTGTTTGGGCCGCGATGACCATTACGCCAGCTTATTACTTTGGTGAGCAAATTTTGACGCTCGTTCAATGGGCCCGCGCGCACTGGTATCTTTCACTCCCGGTCGGTATTACGTTCGCCGTAGTCGTCTATCGATACTTCCATTCTCTTGAACAACGAATGTTCGCTAAACAAGCTGCACGTCAACTGCGGATGTCAACGGCGGCATCGAAGTAGGAAGCGCTGGTGTTCAAGCGCTGGTGTTCAAGCGCTGGTGTTCAAGCGCTGGTGTTCCAACTTTAGTTGGCTCTCACACCAGCGAAAGCATGCAGCGAACGTTGCAATAGGAAACTAGGTTTTCGGACCAGCTAAAGCTGGAACACCAGCGAAAGCATGCAGCGAACGTTGCAATGGACAACTAGGTCTACTGACCAGCTAAAGCTGGAACACCAGCGCTTTTCGCGATGCCGCGAACGCGCAGCCAAGCCGCGCAGAGTTCAGGCCAAGCGTTCGTCGCTTCAGTTTGCTTTGCCAAACCTAAACCATGTTTGCCACGCTCAAAAACGTGAAGCTCCGCCGGTACCCCTTGCCGCTTAAGCGCTAAGAAGTACTCCAAACTGTTCTCAACCGGTACCGCTTGGTCTTCCGCCGTATGAAACAAAAATGTCGGTGGAGTATCTTTCGTCACCTGTGCTTCATTCGAGAGCGATGCAACTAAAAGTGGGTCAGGATTCTCTCCGAGCAAATTCTTTTGACTGCCGCGATGCGTGTGCGGCTTATCAAACGCAATAACGGGATAACACAGCACCGCAAAGTCAGGTCGGCAGCTAAATCGATTTACGGGGTCGGCCGATGACTTATCCCCGCCATCGAAATGCGTCGAAACCGTACTGGCCAAGTGCCCACCGGCGGAAAAACCAAGGATGCCTACTCGATCGGGATCAATGTTCCATTCACCGGCACGAGCTCGCAAAATGCGGATGGCACGCTGCGCATCGAGCATCGGAACAGGATGGCCATACCCTTTCCCGCCAGCACCTTCGCCGCGGACCCGATAGTTACAAACGACAGCTTGAATACCGAGCGTGTTGAGCCACTGCGCCACCTGGATGCCTTCATGGTCCACAGCCCTTCGCGCATAGCCACCTCCGGGAACAATGACTACAGCCGCCGAAGGTTCCGCAGGCTTCGTGAGGAAGAGCCATAAATCTGGACGATCGGCTGGCTCTTCACCCAGGGCACCAGGGACAGGATCTGGCCAAAGCGGTAGCTTTTCATAAGGGACTGCTTCAACCGCAAAAACGGTCAAATCCAGAGTTATGACCATCAACGCGAATAGTAGGTAGGCCAAGGATTTCATAAGAGTCCCCACAAAAAAGAAACATAGAGGAAGGCTGTGATCTGCGGCTGTCCTCTATGTTAATTGAAATGTTGCGAGGTTCCCAATCACCGAATTAAGCAGCGCACGGAGTCCTGAAGGTTCAGATCAGGCAACCTTTTTGCGCGACACTTCCCGAAGCGAAGGGGTTACTCCTTGCTCCCTTTCGAAGACGTATTCGGTTTGGCTTCTGGTTTATCAGGCGCATCGGATTTCGCATCAAGTTCCTTTTTCGGAATGCGTTCTGGAAGTGGCTTGAGAATCATCCGAATGGGTGTGTATCTCGGCGGGATTTTCCCCTCGAAAGCTTCGAAGGAAAGACTTGCATTCTCCGCGGAGCTTTCGATCGGCAAGTCCATCATTGCCGATGTGAAATTGGAAACACAAATGACGTCACCAGAATCAGCCATGTAGTACTGCCGCCCCGTCGTCTCATCATGCCACCAACCGCTTCCCGCAAATACCCAATCCGTTGTAAGTGGCTTTTTGCTTTCGAAGTAACGGACCCAATCCTTTGCGTTTGCGGTTTGAAGCTGCTTCTTTTGATCATGCCATTGAATTTGTATTTCAATGCGTTGTCCTAACGCAGGCGTGTAATCAGGAGTGTGCTTCACCGGCTGTCCTGGATTCGCACCAGCGGCGAGCAATGCGGCGTGTAGGTACCGGGCGGGAGAATAAACTGCCACAACCGATTCGTGCTCTTTCGTTCCCGAACTGCAAGCGAACAACTCAAGCGGCCCTTTGTCTAATGCGATGTAACCATCCACGATGACGACCTTGTTTGTGCGATCAACCCATAGTCGCCCTTTCTTCTCTTCCAGCAGTCGCTTCGCCCCCTCCGGATCTTTAAATGCCTCGCTTACCTTCTTGAACAATGGATGATCGTCGACATCTTCCGCGACTTCTTGCGGCACTCCAGGCTTCGGTTCCGTGGTCGTTTTTACGGGGGGTGGCGCGGGGGCTTGCGCTTGAACCCATTGTGCTGCGAAGCCGAAGAGCGCAAAGGGGGTGAACAAAAACGGGGTCAATCGAAAAGCCATAAACAGATCCTTCCTTCAAGGGATTCGATACCAGGGGTGCCACATTGAACCTATCCAAAGGGTAACGTCTCGAAAACCACCTGTTAAGCTTTTGCCACGATTGGTGAAATTTCGATCAATGCGAGTACCGTCTCGTCGACTTTTCCGCCGTAAGCCAATGACATCGCGATTTAGGATGATTTCCCTAACCGCGCCTGCTTGACGGGCCCCACTAAATGCCCTTTAATGTCGGTTAAGACAACTTTGGGTCTAGCTATTCGGAATGTAAGGGGGCACTCCTTCACTTTCTGGATGATCCAGGAAGGATAGAGCTTGCGAGGTTTCGCGAGTCGTTGATAATAAGGGGCATCCTCCCAAGGAGGTTCCACTTATGACAAGTGACCAAACTGACCTAGTTCTGCATTTTCTCCGACAAGGCGACTGGCCTCAGGCAGTCGCATATTATCGTGAAGAAACGGGTGCCGATATCGTCACGGCAACCGAAGCGGTTCAAGTCGTAGCCGAACGATTCGGCATTCGCAAGCGATGGAGTTGGTTACGTTTCTCCGTTGTCGCCGCAGCCTTAACGTTAGCTGCTGTCTGCATCACGTACGCTTATTGATGTTTCGGCGGCAAATCCTGACCTTTTCATGTGAGTTATTGGGTGGCACTGGTCACTGTTAAAGTTCATCCGCCAGGAGGCACCATCATTCTCGAACGCTCGGCGGCAAGGAATGCTTTGAGCGGTGAGTTGATTTCTGCGATTTCCCAAGCCCTTAGTGATCTCCATCAAGAGAAAAACGTCCGTGGGGTGATTGTCACAAGCTCCGGTACCGATTTTTCAACCGGCATTGACCTCAGTGAGCTTCACGAGACAAGCCAGCTTCCAGCGATGGAAGCCATGTCCCAGTGGCATCGTCACTGGAACGATTTCCGTGAGTTGCTAGAGCAGATGCTACGCTTTCCCAAACCGCTGGTCGCAGCCGTAGATGGCGCCGCCTTGGGTAGCGGTTTAGCGCTCGTTCTCGCATGCGATCTTGTCGTTGCAACGCCCAAAGCGACCTTTGGGGTTCCTGCCGTCCGTCGTGGACTGATTGGCGGTACCGTCGCTCCGCTGCTTTGTTGGCGCGTCGGAGGAGCGGCGGCGAGCCGAATGCTTTTGACGGGAGAGACCATTGATGCTCACAAAGCACACGCTATAGGTTTTGTGCATGAAGTCGTCGCATCGGAGTTGGTGTGGGTCCAAAGTCAGAAATTTTGCGAACAGTTTGCCGCTGGGTCTGCAGAGTCTATGCAGCTAACGAAACGATTGCTTAATGAGACCATCGCCGAAATGGTGCTCGGACAACTGACCGTTGGTGCCGGTATGGGCGCCGCTATCTGTACCACGGATGCAGCATCCGAAGGTATTCGCGCGTTTCTGGAACGCAGAGACCCGAAATGGCCTTAGGAAGTTTGAAGTTTGAAGTTTGAAGTTTGAAGTTTGTGAAACCGGATGGGGACGGAAATCCTTCATCTGTTCAATGCGTGGGGATGCATATCTGCTACAACCAGCAATCTCGACTGCGACTTTGGCGAATTGAATCGGAATTGTTTCTCCCGCAGATCGCGCTCTCACTAACGTATCCGATATTTGCAAGGTGCTTTCTCCGTTTGGGAGTTTGAGGCTATGCAAATCAACACGTCTGCAGCTACCGAGGAACTCTTAGCTTCTCAAGCTGCCATGTCGCAAACGACACAGCAGATCCAATCTGCGGTCGCAAAAAAACAGCTCGATGCACAAAAGCAGTCGGGTGCTGCGGTCGTTCAATTATTACAGAACGCTGCGCAAGTGACCGATTCAAGCACCGGTCGCATCGACTTTTACGCTTGATCGTCCGCAGAGCTTGATCATGCTCTAAGGGTTCTTTGAGTCTTGCTTTCGATTAGCGGCATCTTCGTAACATTTCAAGTTTGATGCCGAGTCGGTCCCGCACCGGCTCAATCGCTTCAAGAAATCGTTGTGCATCGGTTGGATAACCAGCCGTCGGTTTTAAACCCGGAAGCTGACGAAGCCAATAGGCATTGAACGCTTCCATCATGCGCTCGCGCACGTACTTTGCAATCATCGACGCTAAAGCGGTAGGAATGTATCCGTCGCCTTTTGCGGTAAAGTTCCAAATGCTTAGTCCTCCATGTCGATCCACTAGTCGATAACGGCTGTGGTCGCGAGTCTCCTTCTCAATCGTAATTTGAGCTTCTGGCCAGTAATGCCATAAAGGTGCAGCATAGTAATTGCGTCCGCCATGTTTATCACAAAAGATCTCAATCGGTTCCCCGTCTGTGGATTGAATCATCTTTTGAGCGAGCGATAGACTCTGTTCCGTCAAGACCACCGCTTTGTTGCCACGCTGATCGCAAAGACTGTTGAACTCCGAAGGCTGCAGGATCGTCGCGGCGACATGGGACAAGCAAACATTTGCTTTTCCCCAGCCGTTTCTGGCCGAATCACAAACGCCAGCCAAATGCGTGCTCTGCAATACGCTCGTAGCACTCGCTTCCCAGTCGCTGTACCAGGGGTCGTTGAGGAGATGCAATTCCGAAGTCAAGAAGTCGATCAACGACCTAAAACAATTAACTGTGATGGGGAGATTCGCAATCGCTCCCCAAACACTTGCTTCAAGAAGTTGCAGACCGTGCGCAGTGGAATAGAGCTTCTTCGAATCATCGATTCGAATTGGGCCGACTTGATCGACCTCAAGCGTCTTCGACCACTCTTTGAAAGGATCGCTTGTTTTATTGCCGGCTGGTATCCGCCACAGAGTTGCGCCGATAACAAGCGGGCCGAGAGTTGGTCCGTAACCCGCTTCATCAATTCCCACAATCCATGTCATCGGCGAAATGCAACTCCGTTTATTGAATGCAGCTCAAGTTCATTAATGCAAACGGACTAAAAAAACGTACCAGCGAACCCACTCACTTGGAACGCGCTGCGAACAGTGAAAAAACGGGCGGGGGAACGGACTGGTAAAAACACAAAGTTTTCTCCCGCCCGATTTTTCCTGTTTGCGAAGCGATCCAAGTGGTGATGCGGCATGCGGTAATGGCTTTTAAGGTTCGGCCTAATGATTAAGACATGCCATCAAGTCTCGGCGAATGCGCTTTGTGGACGTGGTATATTCTTTGCGCCGCAGCTTGCTGGCAAGTCTTAATCATTAGTGGGTTCGCTGCTACGTTTTTTAAGTCCGTTTGCCTAACTGAGCAATTGCTTGATCGGCGTTCCACCACCACCGATTTTGAATGGACGACCGTTTGGCGCATGGAATTCCTTGGTATAGGGCAAGCCAGCAGCGGCAGCGATGGTCGTGTTGAAATCAGCGATCGTCACGTTGTCCGAAGCGACGGAGATACCATCGGCATCGGTCGCTCCATAAACTTGGCCACCTTTGATTCCACCTCCCGCAAGCACGCATGAAAAAGCGGAAGGGTGGTGATCGCGACCGGCATTCTCGTTGATTTTTGGTGTGCGACCAAATTCAGTACCCAAAACAACCAACGTCGAACTCAACAGTCCTTTGGCTTCCAGGTCTCTAAGAAGCGTTCCCATACCTTGGTCGAGTTCACCCGCACGATCGGGCATCGCAGTGAAGATTTGTTGGTGCATATCCCAGCCACCAAACTGCACTTCGATGTAACGAACACCATGTTGCACCAAGCGTCGTGCCAACAAACATCCCTGGCCAAATCGATGCGTTCCATACGCTTCACGAATATCTTCTGGCTCTTCAGAGATATTGAAAGCTTTTAGCTCGGCGCTACCCATCAATCTCACCGCTTCGCGATACATTTGGTTGTAAGCATCGACTTCGCGACCGGCGAACCGCGCGCGGAAATCGTCATCGATGCGACTGGCCAAAGTTAAGCGGCGTTTAAAGTTCTGCTCAGTCAAATAGGTAGGCTGAACGGTGTTCTCGATTCCTTTCGCAGGGTCGGCCACAGGCACAGGTGACAAGCCAGGCTCGAGAAATCCAGCACCAGGATGATCATTTGCACTCCCGACAAGAATATTACCAGGCAGTTCTTTACTCGCTCGTCCGGTCGAGTAGAGGGCCCAAGCCCCTAGACCTGGATGTTGAATACTATTGAGTTTCTTGTAAGCCGTGCGCATCAGATACGTGGCCGGCTCATGAGCACCGGTTTCGGTACCCATCGAACGTACCACTGCCATGTGATGAGACATATACGCGAGACGCTTGAGTGGCTCGCCAAACAATACGCCGCTGACACGGGTTTGCGTCGTTCCGGTTTCGCCTTGAACATCTCTTCCCGGCTTGGGATCAAATGTGTCGACATGGCTCATTGCGCCTTGCATCATTAAGTAAATGATCGACTTTGGCGCACTAGCTTTTGCAGCCGCTGGCGTATCGGCTGCCATCGCAGTTTGCTCAAGAGCCGACAAGACGCCGACTCCAAAACAACCTTTTGCGACACCCAACATGAAGTCGCGGCGCGCATGAGGCTGGTCGAGGACTCGCTGATCAACTGACATTTGGTCGAGTGATCGCAATCCAAATCGGGATAAGTCTAATCGCATATTGCGTGTCCTTTTCGACTATTGGATGAAGATGAATTCACGAGTGTTGAGTAAAGCCCAAATCACGTTGCCGTAACCGGCTTCAGGGCGTTCCGCTGTCATCACTTCTTGCACCGCAAGCTTGCGATCTTCCACGGAGGGCCGACGAGACAAGATCGACAAAAAGATGACGTTGACTGCGTTTTGCTGGCCCCCTGCCAAAACGTTGTCATAAATTACAGACCCGCGTTCGAGCATACTATGCGTGATCGGGCCATTGAACATCGTCAAGATTTGCGGAATGGTTGCCACGGAGCGACTGCCTTCAATCGTCTCGCGATCGCTCTGACCGAACTGCCGCAAGAAGTGCCCCAGCGGCAGCGGCGATGGCATTTCGCTTGCGCGCACCAACACTTGGCCTTTGTAGCCGAAGTCTTTGTTGATCTTTCGACTGTACGCACCGCGACTGAAAGAATTGTCATACATGGCGACCACGCGTTCAGCTTCGGATGAAGTCAAATTTGCTAAGTCGACGTTTACATTCGCTCCAAACTCTTCAGCCGAAGGACGCTGAAAACCCCAAGGGTTATAAACCACGAGGGTCAGAATCGAGTCCCAGATTTGTTCTGCCGTCATCCGGTGCAGGGCAGGGGCCTGGAAATGAAACGGCTCGCCCGTGCTCGGATCATAAACCACGGCACGACGTTGATAGGTTTTGGAATAGGCAATCAATCGAACGAACTCACGCATATCGAATTTCAATCGGAGCATCTCGTTCGTCAAATGCTCTAACAATTCCGGATTCGAAGCCGGATTGTCTTCGCGGAAATCATCGACTGGTTCGACAATCCCGACACCCATCATCTTCTTCCATAAACGATTCGCAATCGTTGCTGCGAACTGTCGGTTACCCGTCGACGTCACCCAAGTCGCGAATGCTTTACGACGATCCGTCTTCAACAAATCACTGGGAACATCTCCCCAGAGAACTTTCGGTTGCACCTTCTCGTTGGGTTTTGCATCCGAGTAGGCATAGTCGTGTGGTAAAGCAAGATCTTTATTCTGAAATCGAACGATGTATTGATTAGCTCGCAAAACTTGTTGGATTGAGTTATTGATCTTTCCATCGGGCGTACGCGCTCGCAGCTCTTGGATCACTTTGCGAACCGTATCACCATTCTTTAGCTCAGGATCTTTACCCCCTGGTCGTGTCCGAGTACCAGCCGTTAAAGCAGCTAATTCATAGAACTGTTTTTGAGTCCAATGATCAAAGGGGTGATCATGACACTGTGCACATCCAATCTGCGTACCTAAAAACACACGAACGGTATTGTCAACATAAGGTAGTGGCATACCATCGTCACGCAATTGGAAGCCTACCGCTGGATTCTCCCAAACTTTTCCGTCAGCGGTCAGCATTTCGAAGACCCAACGGTCATACGGTTTGTTCTCGCGAATCGAATCTTTGACGTAAGTCAGATAAGGCTCTAAGAACAAATTGTTTTGGGGACGTTCGTGAAGTCTTAGAATGTCAGCCCAGTAGTTATAAAAATGGCTGACATAATCAGGACTACCGAGGACGCTATCGATCAGTGCGTACCGCTTTTCGTCATCCTTACTGTCGAGGTATCCAATCGTTTCTTGCAACGTCGGAATGCGCCCACCAAGTTCCAAATAGATCCGGCGCAAGAACTGATCTTCCTTGAGCGGACCACCCGGTTTCAACTCATGTTTTAATAGTTCATTGTCAATCAATTCGTCGATCCGAGCGGCAGCCGATTTAACTTGCTCGCGCGAAGAAGCATCCACTGCCGTCACGTTCATGACGGTTCCCGACGGCGGCTTAAGCACGGCCGCAGGAAGTCGAATCGGGACCGGCTTCGCCGGAGCCTTCGCCGGTTTTTTCTGACCAAACGCGACCGGAGAGAGGGTGGTTACAAAAAGGAGAAAGCCACTGACCAAGATGCGTGATTTCATATTCGGCATCTGCTTTGAAAAGGTTAGAGTGCAGCGAAGAGTCCCGGAACGCCATCGAGGTGAAATAAAAAATGACACCTCATGTGACGACCCACTACACACTGCTTATGATAGCCCAAGACTGCCTGGGTGTGCCTAGCCCAGCTCCTCCCGTATTACCTTTTTTTCCCGAAGGTCATCCTGATGAACCTGGCTCCTCGAAAACTCTGCGTAGCCCTCGCAGCCATGGCAGCTCTCGCGTTAAATCCCGCTGGAATATCCTTCGGCGATGAAAACAAACCCAAGAGCGACGGATCCGTCGCAGGCTATTCGGTCAAGGAGACCGAGTTTGGCGCCTCGGTTACCCAAGGTGACCTTCCGGTTACCGAGTATCACAAACAATCCAAATCGCGTCCAATTCTTTGGCCAATCTGGGGTCCTGGCCAAACTGAAATGACGCGTGCGTATCCGATGCGAGACGGCGATCCCGATGAAAAGAAAGATCATATTCATCATCGCTCCCTCTGGATCGGTCACGAAATCAACGAAGTCGATTTTTGGGCCGAAGAGGGCAGACCGGTAGGAAGCGTCAAGCACGTTGCCTTCAAAAACTTGGTTTCCGGCGAACGGGGCATTATCGAAGTACAGTGCGATTGGCTCGATCCTGAAGGGAAAAAAGTTTTGTCCGATGAGCGGCGTTACAGTTTCTCAGGTCCCCCACAAGCCAGACGGATCGATTTCGATATCACTCTGATTGCTTCCGAAGGCGACCTTCATTTTATCGACACAAAAGAAGGGACCGTAGCATTGCGGGTTGCAGAGTGGATGAAAGTCGACGCCAAGAAGGGCGGTGAACTGATTAACGAACGGGGTCAGAAAAACGCCGATGCGTGGGGCAAACCGGCGTCTTGGGTCGACTACACCGGCGTTTCACCGGCCGGCAAGGAAGTCGGCATTGCTTTTTTGAACCACCCCAAAAGCTTCGGTTACCCGACGCGGTGGCATGTGCGCACCTATGGCCTTTTTGCCGCGAACCCTTTTGGTGTATACCACTTCGAAGGTGGTAAAGAACCGACCAAAGGCTATACGCTTGAAAAAGGGAAACGTCTGCAATTGAACCATCGCATCATTTTACATGATGGCCGCACCGATCCGACCAAGGTCGCCGACTGGTTTCAGGAGTACGCAGCCGAGAGTCGTTAGACATTCGACGTCGAGATTCGAGCGATTCACCGCATCGCCCTGCGATGTTCGCTCGTAACACGAACTGAGGAGTTGAGGGAGCATGGTCAAGATTATCCAGCAAGTCGGTGAAGAACCGTTTGCATTGCATTCAGAAGTCCGCGGGCCAATCCGCGCTATGAGCATCTTGCGCCGAAGCCTCTTGTTCGCAGAACTATCGATGATCGCTTACAACGATAGCTATGAAGCGCAAGTAGCTGGGGCGGCGATTGGTTTTCCGGATGTACAATTCTTTGATCATGATGGATCTCAGGCTTATCGATTTCGCAACGTTCATGATTGCGTCATCGCATGTCGCGGAACCGAACCTCATGAATGGAACGATATTAAAGCCGATGCGAATGTCGGCACCGCTCTGGCCGAAACCGTAGGTCGAGTTCATCGTGGTTTTAAACAGGAGGTCGATGATCTCTGGCCGATGTTGGAAGTGGCGTTGAAAACAAATACGCAACCACTTTGGTTTTGTGGTCACTCCCTTGGCGGCGCGATGGCAACGATTTGCGCCGTGCGTTGTTATCGCTCGTACATCCAGTCCAATCCCGAAGAGCTTTACACCTATGGCAGTCCGCGAGTTGGCGATCGAGCCTACCTGAATCACGTGAAGCTGACCTATTACCGTTGGGTTAACAACAACGATATCGTGACGCGCGTGCCTCCGCGTTGGCTTGGCTATGATCACACCGGTCAAGAGATGTACCTTGATTTCCGTGGCCGACTAAAGCGCTTCTCGGGATGGCAGCGAGTGCGGGATCGATTGCGTGGGTTTCTTCGCGGTCTAAGACGCTGGTCCATCGATCACTTTGCTGACCATAGCATTCATCAGTACATACTTCAGATCATTCGCATCGTAAATCTTGAAGAAGGTCGAACCGTCGAGGATCAAGGTCCTGTGGAAATCATTGAGATTCCCCAACGACCTACTGTTAGAAATGGTCCCCATTTCAAGCCAGCCGTAACAACCGATGCGATGGCGTAAGAGCCAAACTCAAGGCATGCCACTTCTAGGGTTATGCTCGGGATAGTGTGCCAAGTCCATTGAAAGGTGTATTCAAACAAGCGTGTCCAGTTATCCGCAGCTTTTTGTTCGTCCCGGTCGTCAATTTCCGTTATTGCATCGGCACCCTTGGGTACACGCCCATTCGTTAGTGATCCAATCGCCGGAGCCTGCGCTGGGTGAAACCGTGGATCTAATGCAACCTGACGGACGATGGATCGCACGCGGGCTTTATAACCCTCAGAGTCGACTCAAAGTTCGACTTTTCAGCTGGGATCCTGCGCAGCAACTGGATGACAAGTTCTTCGTCGAACGGATTCATGCTGCGATTCGACGCCGAGTGCCGTTGGGTCTAAGCGGCGAGGATCAGGCGGTCAGATTGGTATTCAGCGAAGCGGATGGACTAAGCGGTTTAATTGCCGATCGCTATGGAGAATATCTGGTCGTCCAGTTCACGGCAGCAGCCATGCACCAAAGGCGTGCGACCATTATCTCGTCGCTCGTCGAACAGCTAAAACCGCGTGGCATCATGGTTCGTATTGACCAGCAAACAGCCAAAGCTGAAGGGATGGTTGCGGGGGATGAAATCGTTTTCGGAGAGATTCCCGCGACTCCGTTCGTTCTGTCTGAACGAGGGCTGCTCTATGAAGTAGACCTAAGACAAAGCCAAAAGACAGGGCTGTATTTGGATCAAAGAGACAATCGTGAAGCGTCCGCGCGGTACTTAAAAGGGCGCCGTGTTCTGGATATTTGTTGTTATGTGGGCGGGTTTTCACTCACCGCTGCGCGTTTAGGAGCAGTGGAAGTGCTTGGCGTAGATACAAGCACCTGGGCTGTGGACCAAGCGCGCCGGAACGCGACACTTAACCAATTGTCGAATGTTCAATATGAAGTCGGAGATATGTTTGAGCGATTAGCACAACTTGGGGAACAGCGTGAACGGTTTGATGGAGTCGTTTTGGATCCTCCCCGTCTCGCTGGTTCGCGAGAAAATGTCGGCACGGCATTACGCGCCTATGAACGCTTGAATCGTGCAGCGCTGAAATTGCTTCCTGCTGGCGGAATCCTCGTCACTTGTAGTTGCAGTGGTCGTGTGTCCCGCCCCGATTTTCTGCAAATGCTTCAGGAAACCGCTCGTCGTCAGGGTCGTGACTTGATCGTCCTGGAAAGCCGAGCGGCCGCCCCGGACCATCCGGTAAAATTGTCATGTCCTGAAACCGATTATTTAAAATGCGTGATCGCGGAAGTCACTTAAACACATTCCACACCTTGCCCCAAGCCGTCTCAGAGATCAAAATTAGATGGATACGACATCTCCTCAACGGTTAGGCAGGCGACTCCCGCGCAGCGCATGAACGAAGTCACTTTAACCGTATTGCAGGGCGCTGATCGGGGGAAAGTCTTCCGGCGACTCACACCACCGATCACAGTGGGCCGTGAGGAAGGCAACACCATCCAACTCAACGATGAACGCATCAGTCGATGCCATCTCAAGATTCAGGATGATAACAGCCGACTTGTCATGACCGACCTGGACAGTACCAATGGTACAAAGGTCAACGGGAACGAAAGTCATTTAAGGATCTTGCGGCACGGCGACTTGATCATGCTCGGGCGCAGTGTGCTGCTAGTCGGTACTCAGGAAGAAATCGCGGCACGTATGGCTTCCCTTCGCAGGCCCGATGATTCATCGGCCACATCTTCGCATGATCAGATGCGCGAAGAAAACTCTGATTTTGACTTTTCAAGCCGACCCACTTGCGGCTCGCTTTCGGTCGCCATGGGACTCGAAGAGCCACCTGAACTACCCCAGAACTTGACACCGAGTCAAGCGGCGCAGATCTCAGAGGTGCTCGAATACGTTCATCTCAAAATTCAGAAGATCGTCGGATCGGCGGATATGGATGAACAACGAAACCAAGTTAAGCTTTCGTTGGGTTACTGGCAGCAATTACTAGACGCCCAAGTCCGATTGAGCAGCATGCTGCGTAACATCTCCGATCCCGAATAGACCTACAGGGCAATGCGTAAGCCGCTATCGCAAGAGCTTTGGAATCCAACTTCGGACACGCTCGGCTGATTTAACAGGCGGTTTGGGCTTCTCACCGGTTTCGATAGGTGTCTCAACAGCTTGTGCAACGGACTGAGTGTAGGAGATTAACTCGCGCGTCCAAGGAAAGGCTAAGAGGCGCCCTGCTGCCGAGACATCCTCGCCTTTGAGTTTTTGAATCGCGAGATACAGATCTTCCTGAATGGTTTTACGTTCGGCTGATGTCAACAAGATCGACTGCACTTTAACGTCATCGATCCAAACACGTCCTTGGCCGGTTAAATCGAACGCGATACGAAGTTCTTCGACACCGCTTGGTGGAAGATCAGTGATCTCAAGTTTATGGACGATCGCAGGCCATATTGGGTTTGTATTGTTTTCACTTGTATAGGCTGGAAACGACAACGTTCGTCGCCATGGTTGGCCGCGCACTTTTGCTTCCAAGGTCATACTCACCGTCGATTTTGGTTTCCCTTGTGGCTTTATGCGCGCCGTAACAGCCAAACGAGTCCCAGTTGGAACTTGAAATGAAGAGCTGACGGCCCAGGCTTTTGTCTCAACATTACTCGCCTCGCATTCCAGACACAGCGAAGCTTGTCCAGTCGCAGCCGATTGTTTGTCGCAATAAACTCGAGTACCCGGGGCCGCTGCCACATTCCATAAGGGGACATGGTCCCCGTTTAATTCGAAATCGCCATTGGCGATCTCAATCGAAGGAATTCCCGATGGTCCGTCGTGGGTTGCAATGCTTAGCTGGTTTAACTTCTCGGCACATCTAGCGGCCAAGATGTTGTCCGCGCATGGGATGGTTGACCATTGCTCAACATCAACTTCCGCTGATTCGAAACGAAACGCCACGATCGCACCTGGCGTTAAGTTAGTCCGAATGCCACTCTCTTTAATTTGCAGGTCCGGGATATTCTGACCCAACCACTGCGGTACCATATTTTTTGGGTTTTTCAAATCGACTTTGAGAGTCACAGCCCACGGGGCGAGGTTGACCGCATACAAGTAAAAGCGTTCTCGAGTACGCAAACGTCGAACAATCGTTAACCCGTGTTTAGCATCTGATCCATTACTAACAACGTTCTCAAACCGCTCATTAGGCAATGACTGATAGACTCGGAGCCAATCACGGGTGACATTCTCGGTGCCGCGTGGAGGGGTCCAACCTCCGATCACCAATGGCCAACGATCATAGGGACCCAGTAAACGCGCAAGACGCAATCGTGCGTCATCGCTGGAATTGACGGCATGTGGCAATAAGAACTCGGGTGCTTGACTCGGTTGCCATGGGCTCGAATCCAAGAACTTAGGAATCGCAACTTTTTCCGGAGGAGTTTCCGCGATTGCACCACTGGCAGTCACTACACCCATTCTCCGATCCATCCCCACATCACCCTCGAGCGTTGTGTCTTGAATTTGTTGTGCCAATGAGCTCAGCGGACGATTTCGATAATAGCGCAGTGGAATAATGTTAGTCTGGCTCGCGAGCGACTCCCAATCCCATCCGTACTCGAGTTCGGGCGTCGTTAACTCAGTGCTTGTGTAAACATGATCATTTCCGACAAGATAAAGCGGATGGGTGTTGAGAGATCGTGCCAAGCTCGTGATAAAAGCGCTATGTTGACGAGCACGCCATTGAAGAAACTGCGGTCTACCAGTTTGCGTAACCCAGTCGATGATGACGACTCCCTCCGAGAGCTTGCCCGGCAATTGCTCGGAGAACTTGGCTAACGTGGATTTATCCAATGTCCAGGCGGCTTCTGGAAGTTGTACATACTGTCGCCCGCCCAGTTGCAGTGCGATTCCAGCGAATGCAGCATGTTCCTGATATCTTGCGTAAATCTCTTGAACAACATGCTTCATCGCATTCTGAACGCGCGCATCGAGCGCGTTATAGTAAACAGCCTGCCCGCGAACAGGAGCAATGCGATCGATAAGTCGCTCCTGACGATCATTGATCGGTTCGATTCCCTCTGCTACATCTCCCTCGGCCAGTTGTGTTTCGAGCTCTTGAAGCGGTGCACTAAATTCGATGATCGGTGTAAGCTTTAACCCCTCACGATCAAACAACCTTAGCAAGAGTTCCAGTACATCTTTGCGAATGGGGTCCCGACATCGAGTGAAGAACGCTCCAGAGTCATAGCGCGCGGTCGACGCCAATTTTTCAGTCGGATAAAGAGTCCCCCCTTCGCTGCACACATTGATCATCGCCCCTTGATAGCCCGACCACTTCAAATACTCGATAAGCCGCATTCCAGCCGAATAGAATGCGACCCAGTCGTGTAGAAGTGAATTGTTTTCAGGGTCCTTGTCTAACGAAACACCAAAAGCTTCAGCGATCGTCGGTTTCGCTAAGTACATCATGCCAAAGCGTTGAGTGGTTCCCTGCGCGGATTGCAATGAAGTTGCTTGATCGCTTGGTAAATGATCGATACCGCTACATACTTGAGGCGGCGCCACAACGGCATTGAGCTTTGAATGGTGGTTCACCAAGATAAGCACGGGGCGCTCGGTCTTAGGCCAAAATACTACCCGGTGCTCTAGCCAATTTTCTGGGGCACTGAGAATGTTGGTAGGTACAACAATCGCAGTATCTACCTGAATCGGCAGAAACTTGCTGTTCACATCGGGTTCAGCAATACAGGCTTGAAGCTTTGTGGGTTGTGAAGCGGGAACTCGGATGATCAATTGATGTGGCTTGTTCACTACGAGCTTTGTCAGTTCCATCGCATAAGCTTCGCCAGCGCCAAGTTCGAGACACGCTTCCGTCTCGACTTCTTTCAAGCGAATCGCTCCGACGGCCCAATGCAATGGAGCGTGTTCGCCATTGCCAGGCAGCCAACCCGTTAGTTGATCACGCAACCAGCTCGGGTCCTTCGATGCCTCGGCAGAATAGGGAACTGATCGCGGCAAATCAAAGTCTCGTGATTCTCGCTCAGGTCGATTGGATTGCAAAGCGACAAATTGAATGTGATGCCACTCGATCGTGCGTTCTCTTTGAAATCGTTGCGATTGAGTAACTCGCACGTTTAAATCGTAGACACCCTCAACATCAGGCACTTTAAGCTTCATGGGTATCGGAGCAAAATGACCCTGCCCATCGCTCTCAAAATCGATGTTCTGCGTCGCTATACTCTTGCCTTCCCGTGCTGTGACGATCTCACAGCGAAGCTGGTAGTCACGATTCGCATCTAACTCACAGCCATTGTTCCATATCTCGAGCGGCCAATCACCGCCACAATCTTTCAAACAATTCTGATTCTGCGAAATCACGCGTAACCGATCCCCCGCCACTCGGCTGATCCAAACTTTTCGCCCTGGGGAAATCGTAAAGAGTGCTGGGTCCGTTGTCACTTCAGACAAACTTACTTGCAGCTTTGAGGTTGAATTCGAAGCAAGTTTTTCTGTGGGAAACTCAATCGCTAAACGTGCATCAGCAGGAGCAACAGCGCGAAGTAAGACGCCAGATGTTGCTACCTTGCCGCGAGCAGCAATCGTTACGCTACGATCGTTTTCGCTAAGTCGTAGACTACCCGTCGTAGCGCCATCGAAAGACAGATTCCGTACGTCTTCAAACCTTCCTTGGTCTAATGCAATCGTTCCTCGAACATTCGCCCCCGACTCATCCTGCCACTGTATGCGAAGGTGATGATGGATTGGCGAGTCGGCGCGAACGGCTCCCCAAGGAAGTGCGCAGCACAATACCAGAGCGTAAAAGCATACGAGCGAGCCGCAGCGTCGTCGGTCCGGATTGAACCCACCGTGCGCTTCCATGGTTGATCCTAAAACCTCATCATCCTGCTGAGGATCCCAACAATTACGTTCCCGTCATCCTTGACGGACTCCGCACGTTAGCCGCCAATCTAATTGAGGTAAAGATCAACAAAGCTGCGATATCGACGAAATTGCTAGCAAATTCGATAGCTAGCGGAGCGGATAGTCTGCGTATTGCGCTAAGGCGAAATACTTGGAAATCCCAGCGCGAGTCCAAACTGCTTGGCAAATCCGCTGTAATCGAAGCCAAAATTAGACATCATTCCACAGTGTAGCACGGTTGTCTCAACGGTATGTTTACCACCGTTGTCCCAACGGTAACTCGTTGAACCTTTCGGTTTGGCCCGAACTCAATTGCCGCAACTTGCGAATTGAGACAATTGCACTACTCTCAACGGTAACTCGTTGAACCTATTCGGTTCGGCCCGTACTCATAAGACGCAGTGTAGCACCGTTGTCCCAACGGTAACTCATTGAACCTTTCGGTTTGGCCCGAACTCAATTGCCGCAACTTGCGAATTGAGACAATTGCACTACTCCCAACGTTAACTGTTCGAACCTTTTTGGTTTGGCCTGAGCTCATAAGACGCATCTTGCGAATTGGGACAATTGCACTACTCTCAACGGTAACTGTTCGAACCTTTTCGGTTTGGCCCGAGCTCATAAGACGCAACTTGCGAATTGAGACAATTGCATTACTCGCGTCTAAACAACAATCCTTCTTCGACGTAACAGCGACACTGTGGCCAAGACCGAAGGAACAAGTATGAGTGTAGAAGGTTCCGGCACTGCAGCCGAAATCGTAACGACGCCCGGATCAAAGCTCGATAAGTTTAAAGTTAGCTGAGCAATACTCGCGTCGGGCAACAGGGTAAAAAATTGACTGTCACTGTTGTTTTGGAGAGAGATTTCATATTGATCCCCAATCGCAAGATTTGGATTGTCATTAGGATTCACCGAGTGCTTTACCGCTAGTCGTACCAAAAGCTTCTGGACAGTTGTGACCGTTTCATTTTGATTGTTAAGTGTCGTATCTCCGGCTTTGTAATCCGATGGTGATAGACTGCCCAGGGTAAATGTGGTTACGTCTGAGTTACCTGCAAACACGTAGTTTGGATCGCTGTAGGGCGGAGGTTGAGGATCAACAAATTCAAGAGTTCCAATGGGGTTACCTACCTCGGAAATCTTAAAGTGATAGAAGAACAACCCCAGAGGATCCGTGGAAGTACTGCTGATCGCAACATCGACGTAGCCGGTTGAGCCCGTGGCAATGTTACTATCGACCACTTCAACAATTAGAGCGGCCTGGACTCGCGTTCCCGCGAGGACAAAAAATGCCAGGAAGAGCGTGAAAGCAAGGCAGTGACGTTTGTTCGACATGTTAGTAAATCTCAATGAAATGAAGGCAAAATCCTATATGGTGGTTCGGTGACCCACAAGTGGTTCTGGCGAGGATTTAGTCGTTTCTTCGACCTCTAAGTTCTGGGTTCAAATCCAATTCCCTATCGCCTGTCGTGATCGTGCGCGTGTCAAGGACGTTGAACGTCTTGTCGCCGTTGAGATCTAGGCGCGCGGTGGTGTTGAATGTGGTATCTGTCGAGTCAACAACTCCATTCCCGTCGGCGTCGCCCAACAAGCGATGGAAATACATTCCGACGTCGCTGAAATTGCCATCGCCGTTTAGGTCGACACTCACGCGATAGAACCCGTTACCGGCAGCTGTGTTTCCGTTGCCGCCAAGCCCCGCAGCACCAAAATCGACTTCGATGGTATTACCGTTCGCATTGATTGCCGCAGGTGTCACGCGTGTGGGGTTCATCAAAGCGGCATCTGTTACGGCGAATCGATCAACGCGGATCCTGCCATTTGCGATCAATCCCGCGAGTCCAGTGCTGGTGTTAAATGCGATATCGACATAGCGAACAAACGAACGCTGCTGTTGGTTCTTCTGTACATCGATTCCCGTGACACTCAATAGTGTGGGGGCGACTAAAGTCACCGACTTTGTAACTCGTCTGGACACATCCGGTATCGCTTCTAAGTTGCCAGAGTTATCAACGGCTACAACATAGAATTGATAGGTGTGCTGCAAGCCATCGCGAAGTCCCATGTACTTTATTGAACCGCGGAAGACACCCAGCGTATCCGCAGCGTCTGCCGTGACAGGTGATCCTGCGACCATTGTCGCAGTACCGCCATCTACCGATACAAAAACTCGGAATTCTTTGATACCTGCATTGCCTGTGTCCTTACCGCGGAACTCAAGTGTGAATTCACCGTTAGTGGGATCTGACACAGTGAGTGCTTCGGTCGTCGGTGCAGAAAGGTCGTCCGTGCGAATCTTCGCTTCGGAACTGAGAGGCAACTCGCTTTCGCGGTTGCCAGCATGGTCCGTTGCCACGGCGCGGAACCAGTACTGACGATTGCTCTCGGCCGTAAACATCACGGTCGTTTGGCTTGCCGGCACGTCCTTGGCCCAGATCCGCCAAAGACCTTCGTTATCGCGGTCCCAGTACAAATCATATTTGGCAACACCTGACACCAATTCTCCATCGGGCCCGGTAGGATCACTCAAATTGATTGTGATCGGAATACTCAAGGAAGTGGCTGTGGTGGGCAGGGGATTGACCATTGCCTTAGGTGGCGTTAAGTCACGATCATTATCGCGAATCATGATCGTTGCACTTCGTTCCGTTTCCGTTAGTGTCGCTGTACCCGACCGAATACCAGTTAATGTCACCGTGATTGATTCGTTGCTCTCGGCATTCGCATCGTCGATGACCAACACGAATAGATCCGCCGTTAAGCTGCCTGCGGGAATCGTGATTTCGCCTTTCAGGAACATGTAGTCTTCGCCACCCGTCGCACCTCCAGTAATCGAGTAAAGCACTACGACATTTGCCGAGCTCGCGGCAGTCATCGACAGAACAAATCGTCCATTGACAGGACCCGTTTCAGAACCGTCGTTCGCCGCGCGAATCGAGACGTTTCCGGCGACGTCGTTATCGACAACTTGAATGGTGGTATCGGCTCCGATAAATCCCTGCGATGAAGCACTAATCACAACTGCACTTGTACCGTCAACAATCAAATCATCGTTTGCGTTGATCTCAAAGGTCGCCGATCGACTTCCGGCAGGGATAATCACTGACTTCGGCACGCTTGCTTCGCTGGACAGACTGCTAAAGAGGTTGATGACCAAAGGCACATCGGTGGGCGTGTTTCTAGAAACCGTGGCGATTGTCTTTCCACCGTTCTCAACAATCGATGCTTCAGAAACGCTGAGCAACAACGTTGGAACATCAACGTCCGTAACAACAATGGATTTTTCGCCGGTTTGAAATCCTTGCGCACTCGCAGCGAGGTTCACCGACTGGTTACCATCGACAAGCCCATCGACCACGCCTTGAACCATGAAGCTGACGCGGTCCGTATTGTTTGCAATCGTCACGGATGCAGGTAAGGACAACTCGGTCCTATCACTGCTCAAGTTAACAAGCGTTGTTCCCGTTCTACCCGAATTGCGTATCACGGTAACAATGAACGATCCGGACTCCGAGATCGACGTACGGTCCAAAAGGAGCGTTAGTTTCGCAACATCGACATTGGTCACATTGATCGTTTGCGTGACGCGATCATAACCAACTGCAGAAGCAAAAATAGAAACAGCTTGCGTCGTATCATATAAATCATCTAGCAGAGCTGTAACATTGAATTGAGTCGTCGCTGAACCAGCCGGAATGGTTACCAATTCTGGAGTGCTGAGTTCCGACGCATCGTTATGCGAGATGCTTACTATCAGAGGCAAGGACAGATCGCCGTTCCTTGTGACCGTCGCAATCGCCATACCACCCGCTTCGGAAATCGAAGTCCGATCGAGCGTTAAGCTAAGCGATGGCGCTTCAACAGTTACTTGATAATCTTCAACTTCGCCATCTTCGGCCAATCCATACGGTGCCAAACCGCCTGAAGTGCTCAGCCGGAATCGCGCAAAGGTTGTACCAAGCTCGATCCCCTTGGGTATCGAGAATGTGAGAGTCTTGCTTCCTGACGCAACGCCTAGATCGGCGGAAGCAAAGATCTGCTCCTGAGGATCATTCCAATCACCGTCGCGATTCCAATCGATCCATCCATCCAATCGATTACTCGTGGTATCTGCATTCTGTAAGCTGACGGTGATCGTTCCCGTTGTATCAAGCAATGGATGGCGTGCTAGCGATGAAATGGAAACCAGCCCATCATCGCTATCGTTATTCGCATTTGCTTGAGCGACACCATCGGTTTCAGACGATGAACTTGCGCCCAAACGCGGCCCAACTGCAATATGTCGCGCACCGTTGAGTGCATAGGTAACTGGATAGTCAAAGTCGAATCCCGACTGAAGTCTTGTCGGAGCGTCGCCATAGTCAAAGACGGTGACAAAGGTCAAATCGTTACCGTCACCAGCTCGCAAATAAATTTCCCCACTAACACTGGCATTGGCTTCGTTCGTTCCAGCGAATGCAGGGCGTGATCCTTGAATCGCATCGACACCATCGTTCTGAATCAGAACCAAACCATTCACGTTAGATGTAGGCAGATAACTTCCTAAACCGGATACCACCACGCTCGCTTGAGAACTGAGTTGCACGCTGCCGGTGACGTTCAATCGATCAGATTGCCCGCTAGCCACATCGAAGATCACTTGCGATCCATTTGCGAGCGTCAGATTACCGGTCGAAAGTTGACCGATTCGGTCAGTCAAGTTTCCGATAGCCAACTTGCCTCCGGCCGCGATCGAAACATTCCCCGGAATATTGCCTGTACCGCCAAGCGTGCCACCTTTCACCGTAAAGTCGTTAGTTGGAGCCGTTGTGGCGTTCACAAGCAGCGTACCTGCTTCGACAAATGTGTCACCAGAGTACGTTTGCTCGGACGAGAAAATTAGGGTTCCATCGCCACGCTTTGCCAATCCACCATTGCCTATGAACAACTGCGTTAAGTTTCGAGGCTGTACTCCATTCACTTCGATTCCGACCGTGCCACCGAGCAAGACGATTGGTTGCGGCGAACTCAATAAATCAAGTCCGTCTCCGGATTGTTCGTAAACAAGTGTTGTACCACCCGCTAGTTCGATACGAGGAGCTTGAACCGTCGCGAATGATCCCGCTAGGCCGTTGAGAACGCCGCTAGCATCTCCACCTTCTGCTACGATGTCCGCTGCAAACACTGCCAGTTCGCTTTGACGATTCAAGCTCACGGTACCACGATTGATACGTAAGAGCTCCGTGGCAGTCACTTGGGGTTGGAGATGGATATAGTTCTTAGCTCCCAATATCAACTGTTTAGGTTTCGCTTGCGACGCTCCTTGGGGAGCCGCAAGCAAGTTCACGTTTCCACCCTGGTTTGCTCCGTCAGCATCCACATAACCGAGCGCGGTCAGCTCCATCTGGTCCGCTTTGAAGGAGTTGCTATTGATTGCGTTGATGTCTCCACCAACACGGATCACCAACAATCCATTCTCCCCTGTCACGTTCAAGGACGGTGGATTCAAGCCCGTGACGAAGGCACCTCTGGCTCGTAATTCCATTTGGTCACGAACACTTGGCAGGACACTTCCTGCAATATGAAGGTCCCCCCCTGCGATAAGTGATAACCGATTGAGGATCGCTGCGTTGGGAGTTGCCACGGTGGCTCGTAAGGCAATGTCACCCTCCATCGATCGAACATCGAGTTCGTTGTTGGCGATTACGTTGCCGGAAAGGATGACATCATCTTCTGCTGCAATCGTTAGCGGACCATTCGATGACAATTGCAAACTAGTGGGAGTGCCTCGGACTTGCCCTGCGGTCGAAATGATCTCGAGTGATTCATTCGAGTTGATTTGGCCAGCAAGAATGATGTCGAATTCTGCTCGCAAGGAAACGGCACCGCCAGTTTGTAGTCGGGCGGAAAGCCCAGGTTGATCACGGAGTTCAAGTGAACCGGATTGCGCGGTAAATTGAATGGATTTTCCGGCGCCGCTGTTGACGACTCGATTAAGCAACAACGAGCCACCCGCATTGACCGAGATGTTTCCATTCGTCGTAGAAATGTTCTTGACATTCAGTCCTTTGCTTAACTCACCGAAACCATCTCGATCGCTTAGCAGGATATCTCCGGTTGCTGACACCGCCTCGGTGATTTCGTTGACGGCTAGATCAAGCCCCTGAATGCCAGTGCTCGCTGCTAGATCGAGCCGATTTGCAATGATCTCGATTTCTTGGGAATCTGGAACCATCGGTTGAATGGATTTCCCTGATTTAATCGAAACACTGGGTAGTGAGGTAAACAAAGTATCTCCGCCAAGGGATCTCGACGTTCTTGCCGAGGTCAACTCAGCTTCAGACGCAAAATGATCTCCGGCATAAATCTGTCCCACGTTTACGTTGCCCTTGGCATCGAAACTTAGCGACAATCCGGAGCGATTGGATAATAGAGAAGCTTCGACGATCTCGAGATCACCTTGAGTGATAACCTGCAGTGAGCCATCAAGAACGCTCGCAGAAAGTTTGAACGGAGTGGTCAGATTTCGCTGGATGGTGATATCGCCTGGAGTCGTCACGATGAGTTCTAGTTCGTCTGCAACGGTCGAAATGGTTTGACCACCTTCCGCTCGCATCGTGACTTTACCTGTAGCCGTCACAGCGCCCGTGTAAGTCGTCGAACCATTGCCTAAAGGCGTTAACGAAACCGACGAACCTGTGCCCCCCGCGTTGACGGTACCAACATTCAGATCACCAGTGCCCTGCGCATTAATCGATCCATTCTGCGTGACCATTCGATCTAACGAAACGTTTCCATATCCGTAAACCGAGAGATTTCCTGTTCCCGTGACTTCGGCACTGAAACGATCGGCGTCCACCGTAAGCGCAATGCCATCGCGGGCGGTCGCCAACAATGCACCGGCCGTTAACAGGCCGCCGCTATTTTGAACGAGGCCCGCTGGAGCAGAGAGTGTCAAAGGCCCATTGGTCTCAACAAATAAGTCCGTCAGAACGATATCACCGTCTGTGGTTCCCGCGCTCATGTGAACTTCGCTGCCGAGCGTGCGGATGTGCCCGAAAATGTCACTTGTGATTCCGCCCGTGCCATCGGTACCTGCAGAAATATTCACTAAATGCCCGGATACGATCTCGCCTTTGAGTTCGATCTCGTTAGCCGCATTGACAGTGATTTCACCTATTCGCGTATTCGTGGTGTTGAGCATGCCGCGAATAATCGCACTCTGACCGGTGGTAACGATGATTTCATTAGTCAGTGATTCCGCCGCATTCGCATCGTCGACGTTAATGCTAATTGAATCCGCCAGCGTGAATGAACCGCCGGTAGTAATGCGTACCGACGTCACTGCAGTCATCCCTGCGATCGCGGGCAAACTCTCGCCCGTGGCTGCCGGATCACGCGCGCCGTTCATTTCGAAGTTGCCACCCGTTTGAATCGAGACGGAACCTGTTGTTCCCGATGCGTTCATGGCTTTGATTAGACCGCTAACGGTGAGGTCCCCGCCTACGTCGATATTAATCGCGGTCGCCGAATTCAATGCCTCAACATGAAACTCGGCTGCTGCGATATCTGTGGTTTGAGGTACCAAGCGAACTGGTCGCTGATTCGTTTGCCTTTCAATAATGGGCTCGGCAACCCAACTCGTCGATGGAACCATCTCCGTGATGGCAACACGCGTATCGGCCAGTGTCATCACGGGAACTTCGGTATAGATACCGTGAGTGTTCGTAACCCACTGGAAACGCAGTGTCTGGCGGATGTCTTCGATGTTATGGGTTTTCGATGTCCAGTCCGCACTGAAATCATAGAAGTCTTCGACGGCAGGCCGCTCGAGGAGATAGCCCGATACCGCGTCCCAATCATGATGGGCATCATTCCACTGGCCATTGCCGTAAATGTGAACGAAATCTTCGATGCCGCCGAAGTTGTCAGGGCCACCGCAGCAGAAGTTCCAATAGGTGACGGGTTCATAGGAACCTGGGTTGAGCCAGAAGAACGTACCTTCGTTTTGCCAATCCGCAAGTCCGATCCAAGCTAATCTGCCTTGGGCGAAATAGGTACCCCATGAATTGTCCCTTGCCGATGCAAAGGTTGCCAACTGCCCGCCTCGAGCGATCGCATCCCAATAGGCGCTACTCCAGCCGCGGGTCCCGTGGACATATTCAAAGACCGTTTTGGCATTGGTGCCATCGGCTAAATCGAGATGCATTGCAGGATTGAGTACGCGAATATCGGGACGTAAGTCGATGCGTTGCATGCTGCCGATATTTGCAGAATCCGCCAGATATCCCAGTTGTGCATTGATTAGGACGCCATTCTTATCGATCCCCACTTCACTGGATGTACCTGTCGCCCAGGCAGGAGCTTGGATCAATGTCCCTTGTGTTCCATCGAGCAACTTATAGGCGCGTTCCCCTCCGTGAGAATAGGTAACTGCGAATCGCTCACCGCTTCCATCAAGATCGTCCGCACCCACATAGCGTGATCGATCCTGCGTGTACTTCACCGTTGCGGAATCCACAGTCGTACCGACGATTTCCGATGTAACCGACGGAGTACCTTGTGTTACGACGCGGGCAAAATCGTTTACCGCATTTGCTGGGAGCCGAATCAGGGCGTTCTCAAGCCCCGGGGCATTGACCTGCTGAATGAGCAAAGGATCGTTGGACCACGAAGGAGTCCATGGCACTACGGAAGTCGTTCCATTCTGAACGCGGTGCTCAAGCGGATTGCTGTAGTTAAAGTTGAATAATGGCTTGTAACCGAGTTGATCTAATACCGTATTGCGTTGAGATTGTGTCAGCTGATTGAAGGTGGAACCCGCTGCGGGTGCATCGCCACCCCAATCGATGATTGGCGCTTGATGCGGATTGACCAACACAGTGGCAATCGCATCCAGTTCAAATCCTGAGGTCAATGATTTCACTTCTGCCGCGGTCAAAGCGCGGCTGAAGATGGCAATATCATCCATCGCACCCTGGAACTGTTTGTCTGTACTCCAGTTCGAAGTTCCTATGTAGTTGCGTGTCCAAGTCGAAAAGTCTGGCAATCCAGACAGTCGAACGCCGCCAACCTGTTCTCCGTTCAAATACAATCGCGCATTACCATCACTTTCGATGGTCACCGCAAAATGATGCCAGTACCCCATCACATTTGCCAGCGCGTTGGGAACATTAATGTTACCGACAGATTGATTGTTCCTAAGCACTGAGAGAATCAAATCATTGCTGGTGCCGTTGCGGGCCAACAGCACATTATTGTTTCCGGCGCCACCACCAAAATCAAAGATTCGTTCCCATGCGCGATTGCCCGATCCGGCGTCGAACCGCACCATGGCTGAAAAGGTAAACGCATTGGTTGTCGCGGCTTCTGGAATCGCAGCGATGCTCACTAAACTCGTGGTCGAGTTTGCATCTTGGCTGGGGAATAGCAATCCGTTTGAGCCGTTGGCGAAGGCACCTAGACTACTTCTCGTGACCGGTGGCGACACGGTTAAGCTTGGGCCTCCAGCCACAATTGAGTCGGTGCCATTCTCGAAGCGATAGGCTGCGACTGCATTGACTCCCAACGAGGCCGTTGTGATGCCAGTGACGCGAACATATTTAACTTGTGGAAGTTGCGTCCCTGCGATGTCATAGGAACGGGCGAAGCTAGAGTCTCGATTTCCCTCGCCAGGAATTGATATCGCGGCGGATTGTGTTGCCGTAACATCGACGAACTGGACACCATCTAAACTGACTGCCACCTGGATGCGATCAAACTCTGGACCATCACCTCCTTGCTGCTCGTAAATATTGAAGTCGCTTCCTGGCCGATTCACGATCGGAGTATTGCTGAAATCGTAAACGAATTGCGTACTGTCTCGAAGGTCATAGGCTTGGTCGTTTGGTTGTCCTGCCATAAGCGTTTCGGCAGGTCGGACGACGACATCCGCTAACACGGCGCCATTGACCCCAGAGGTGCCGAGACTGCGAAACTCAAGCGTCGTCGTACTGCTCGTTGCCGTGAAGGTGAATGTCTCTCTCTGCCAGCGCGGATAATTATTCGAAGCGCCAAGCGATCGCTCAGTGGTGTAATCCTGGGAACGGTCTCCTGCGCTCACACGAATTCGTTTCACAACAAAGTTTTCGCCGCCGAAATTACCCGACAAATTAAAACTAACACTGTATACCTTTCCAGGTTCCGTCAAGAACGACTGTGTAATCGCCCCGGGAGAACCACCATCCATGTCAACCGCGTAACCACCATGTAATGACAATGGTTTGGGCAAGTACAAAATATCCACTGATCCCGAAGTCACTTGCCATGATCCCAACGCATCTCCCGCTCCGATTTCTCGCCATGTATCCGGCCTTGCACTCTCGGTAAAGTAACCATCTCGGATCAGACTATTGACTGGCGCGGTTGCAGGATTACTATCCACAACCGAAACGTCTCCAACAACCGATTCGCTTCCAGCAACCGAAGTGAACACCAGCGATGTTAGTCGATCGGTCGCCGTGAACGTTAACGACTGCGGTGTCCAGTACATCTTTGACGCACCATGATCCGCAGGTACGGAAATCGGTAAATCAAACTGTTGACCTGCGACATTCACACGGACAGTTGTCTGTTTAAGCGAATAATAGGCATGCACTGCCGACACGAAGCTCAGTCGATAGGTTCGACCAGGAACGGTCTCAAATTGCTGAGAAATTGAGCTTCCTCTTGGAAGTGACACGGATCGACCCCCTGCCGGAGGATCTTGCCATTCCGTACTGATCATCGCCGGTGCGCCTGTCTCGGCTCTCCAAGCACCTATCGCTTGTCCCGGAGAATAGGCACGCCAAGGCTTATGATTAATCTCATTTGCAAACCATCCGTCGGCAACAAGATTCACCGCATCGACCACTTCAGGATTGTCACTCACAACCGACACATCGGCAATCACTGCCCCCGTTCCGAGATGATCCTTAAATTCAATCCAGGTTCGACTTTCGGTAGCGGTAAAGTTAATCGTCCGTTGTGTCCAATTCATTGCGGTGCGCCGATTCGTTGGCGGCACAGAGATCGTCAGCAATTGCGATGTGCTCCCAGTGATTACTCGAATCGTGGGCGTTTCATTGGGTGTGTCTCCATGAACCGAAGTCACAAAGCGTAGTGTGTAGGATTGTCCGGGAGTCGTGTTGACCCACTGTCCGATGCCCCCTGCGATATGGAGCGAGACAGATCGACCGCCAGTTGGAGAAGCTTGCCAATGACCTGTAATGAGCGCCACGACGTCTTGCGTAACATGCCAGCCACCAAACGTGTCGTTCATGTAATACGAGGTGAAGTCGGAAAGACGGCGACTCTGTGTGAACTGACCGTCGTTAATAAGGTTTCTTGAGTTTGTCGTCTGACTCTTGTTACCGAAGGCAGTATACGTAACGTCGGCTAAGCTATTGGCATAATCTAGGCCTTGAACAAAGTACTCACGTTGATTGGTGCCATTTGAATAACCATCCTGAGTTAACGTGACATCCATCGTGTTGAAGGAATCGCCGGTGCGCACGAGGTCAACACCCGTTTGCACTTCGGCGCGCGTATCCACCCAGCGAATCACCGGCGTAAGAATGACTCCAGAAGCGACTTGGCGATATCCTACGACGACATCAATCGATTCGGAAACATAGGTAATGACTGGCGTCGGCGGCGCTCGCCGTACTCCTTGGATTTCGGCATTGGATTGAACCACAAAGTCATCACCCGCGGCGACTTTCACAATCCCTTTCGCTTGTAATTGACCATCACCCATCACATTGACAGTTCCGCCCGACATATCTTGTGAACTCAAGTTGCCACGGAGTACGTCGTCGCTCCATGCCGGGTTAATGCCCGCAAGAGCGCGTAAGTCACCTTCACTGTCCACCGCACCTGCTACAGTGATGAACTCTTCAGCACCGAGCAGAATCATGCTGTTCTCGCCATCGCTCGATACAAGTCCAGCGATGTGGATCTGTTGCCCACGCATTTCAACTGAGTCACCTGCAATAACTTCAGCATCCTTCGCGATTAATACATTGATCGCTGCGTGCAAATCGACGGCTCCAGATGGCCCAGTCGCTTGCAGTGAACTATCCGCATAAAGATTGAACGAACCAGATGAAATCTCGATGAGATCACGGGCCAAGATTGCGTTCCGTACATCGACCGCTAATCGCGATTCGATCGAGACCATGGACGTATCCGGAACGGCAATGCCGTTCAACAGACGGTGCTGTCCAATAGCACCATCAACCAAAACACGATCTGTTCCGCGAATCGATATGGTTCCATTCGGCCCAGTACTTAGCGAACCGGTCAAATGGACGCTTAAGCCCGATACATCGGTGCCCCCTGCAATGCTGATCTGGTCGCCACTGGATAACATTCCATCGACTTTGACTAGTTTGTTAGACAGTAGTTCTATGATGCCATTTGCATCTTCATTCGTCACGTCACCTTTCAGCGTGATGTCCCGGTCTGAGTGGATACGAAGCTCACCGTTATGCGCGGTCGGAGTAAAGACTCCACCACCGGTTGAGTCTAACTTGATCTCATTGAGATGGCTTGCAGAGTGAAAACCAATCGGTGAATTACCGCCAATGACTTCGATATCGATGTCACCGGTCGCTTGAATCCTGCCCCCCACTTCCACCAAGTTTCCTGCAGAAGAATAGCCGCTACCACCCAAAGACAACATATTCTGAATGTTTAGCAACACGCCCGAATCAATGCCGCTCGCTAAAAGTTGTCCACCAGGCAAGAGGTCAGTCCCAGCATAAATACCACCCACCACGTCGAGGTTCTCAGCCGACACATGTATCTCGCTGCCATCCCCCGAGGACATCAAGAGCGTGCCAGATCGTAAGGACACGTCGTTCGCTAGCAGCGTTACTTTGCCACCACCGACGACCACTCCCCCCGATTCTCGGTTTCCTATGAGATTGGTCGTGACACGCCCGATCTCAATCGTCTCAGACTCCAACTGCAGTGGTCGTGCATCGCGTACACGTACCGTTCCCTGATAAATGGCCATCGATTCCGGAGCCGTAGCTCGAAGGCCTCCCGATACATTCACGTCACCGGAAACCACCAAGGTCGCCCCCGCAATGAATTGCACATCAAACGCGCTAGCTGCACCTTGGGTATGCTCTGTACGCACAACCCCGGCAAGGTTCAAAGCAGGAGCTTGCAGCGTTAACTTGGAAGCGCTTTCAATTCGCCCGCTTGCCGACGAAAGTAAAATCTCACCCCGTTCCGCGATCACTTGCACATCGCCGCGCGATAATGCGCCGCTCCGCAAAGTGCCATCGATCACAATGTCATGCGGAGCATTTAATGTCACTTGACTATCGTCGCGTCGCGACCAGATTAAGCTTGTGGCATCTATCTTTAAATCGGGTTGACTGCTGTTTGGAGTTGAACCCGCTGTGATGGCGACGCGATTTCCAGCAATGGCATCTCCTTGAATGGTAACGTGTTGATCGCTCGACAGGACGATTTCATCTCCCGCCGCTAAATCACCTTTGATGACCAACGGATGCGCCGAATGAATGCGTAAGTCGGAGGTAATACCCCCCGCTTTCAAACTTCCGCGAACAATTCCGGTAGCGCCGGTATCGAACACGATTGAGCCATCGACCGTTTCCAATAAGCTCGTCTCAGTGAGTTCGACCAAGTTGACGTTGGCTGGGTCACTACCCGTCAAATCAAAACTGGCGTAGCTGAGAATACGCCCACCGATCACCAAATGATCTTCAGAATGAATGCGAACGTTTGCGTTCAAGCCCGAACTTGAGATGTTGTATCGATCCGGGTCCAGCGGTGCGAGCAACTCGATCGTTTGCGGTCCCTCAATATCAATCAACCCGTCTTCGGCAATGGTCGAGACTGCACCGCTACCGAAGATCACCACGCTTCGACCGGAGAGTGTATCGCTGTTTACAGGGTCCACTCCACCACGAATCGTCACACGCTTGCTGGCCGCCACGTCGCGACTAACACGAACTTGGTCGGCTGCGGTAATGGAAATAGTTGCCGTGCCATCGGAGAGTTGCGCCTTATTCTCGATGTAGTCTCCCCCTGCAACGATGACGCCACGAATCTCCGCATCTTGCGGGCTTTGGATTACAATCTCGCTATTCGGTTGCTGTGTCAGGATCAAACTATTCGGATGCACTTTTACCGCGTTCTCTTCTACATGGTAAACACCTTGAAGGGAGATCGAGTCTCGAGCGCGAATGCTACCGCCATCAGTTGTCGGATTGCCCGACTGGTCCACAGTGTTTCCACCGATCCAGACCCGTCCTGTGGCATTAATGGTCACTTCTGAACGACGTGAGGGACTCCAGAGATAATCGACTTCATCACCAAATTGAGAAATGGTTGCACCTGAAGTAATCTCTCCCATGACTTCAAGATCACCATTGGCGTTGATTCGAATCAAGCCTTTTTCGGCTGGATTCGAAGTCAACGCTGCAACATTCAACCCACTTGCTGGAGTCATGATGATTCCCAAGTTTGCATCCTCGGCACCAGGGCTTTCGTTTTCCAAACTTACCGATTTCGAAGCTTGGATCACTGAATTGAGGTAGATTTGCTCACCCGCTTTCACGTCGACGTAAGCGTCACCTCCTTCGAGCCAAGTAATGCCCGTGAGCCCGACGACTCCACCAGCAACGACGGCACCATGGATTTCAACATCTCGGCTCCCGCGGATATCGATGTGACTACCTGGGCTCGTCGTTTGCAAGCGTGACGTACGATACACGTTGATGCTCGAACCGAACGCGTCTCGGCCACCTAGATCTGTGCCATCGAGGTCAACACCTCCCCAAAGCACTAAATTACCATGAGCGACGGTAACCAGTCCCTCAACAAAGACCGATTGATCGGATTGAATGACGGCATCGGAGCCTTGACCGAGTACGTTGATGTTACCTCGTATGATGACATCTTCATCAGATGATAGATCGAGATCTGCTTGATCGCCAAACGTCGTTAGCGTTCCTGTAAGCATCAATCCGAATTCGCTACGCGTGGCCAGAGGATGCGAAGCGGGTAGATGGGTACTGAAGTAATCGGAGTGATCGAGTAAACCCTGTCCGGCATCGAGGATGATGCCGTGACTTGCGGCAATACTGCCTTGTAACAACAGTTCATACGGCGAGTGAATCTCAACGTTTGATCCCGCTCCAGAAACAAATGGAATCGGTGAGCCACTACTGTTATCAAATTCGACACCGGCGGTAATCGCAGTACCAGGTTCAATACTCAAATTGCGGCTAGCTTCAATCGTTACCAATGAATTCGTGCCAGGAGCCGAGATAGTACCTCCCTGACCGAGAACAAACTCACCCTGGCGGGTAATCAACTCGGGTCGACCTTCCAACCCGCGAGCTTCAACGAGTCCGCGAATGCGCATCGCTCCGCGTGAGTTGATGAGCAGCGTGTTGTGGTCATCCAACGTCTGAATCACGGCTCCCGGATCAATCGTTACGTCACCTTGATTGGTTGTCACAGAAAGGATTCGTTCGGCGATCAACCAACCACTGCTCGTCATGTCGCCTCCGACCTCGATGGATAGTTCAGATGCGTAGAGCCCTGAATCGCGAGGTCCATCGGGTACATGCAAGTTCACACGTTGAACTAGTAAGTCATCCGTGACGCGAAGCTCCAGCAGACCGTTCGCTTCAACATCTCCAGCCACGGACATATCGTCCGCATAAAGGGTCACTGGATCTCGGAAACTTGCGTTGAGGTCTCTCGTCTGCTGTGTGAACTTGATCACATCTCCGTCCATCACGTCACCGAGCAGCATCGCGTTTCCAGCCAACGAACGACCAATGGTAATGTGAGAGAAGCCATCTGCGAGGGCTGCCAAGTCGTAGCTGCTTAGATCCATGCTCCGTGCGAACGCATCGCGTGTGAGGTTGGAACCACCCGCATTCTCACCAGCGGTGCCCAAGCGGTAATTCCAAGCATCTTGATAGGCTTGAATCGTTAGCTTGCCACTGCCAATCACTTGATCGGGACCAGACAGGAAGTTGATATCATCAGCGAGAACATGAATATCCTTGCCTTGTGCCTTGGTCATAACGCGGCCGGATTGCAACGTCAAAAGCGAATCTTCGCGGCGTAGTTCGAGGTCTAGTTTGCCTTGAGGTACAAACAACGCATCGACATCCTGACCATCACGCACTTGATCCAGCCATTGGCTTGCGACAGTTAGAGGCCAAAGAACGCCGGCAAAAGTTGTGTCTCCAAACACCAATGACGGGACAAAGGGATTTTCGTAGTGATCAATTTGCGTCAGGGTCAGATCATCCGCTTCGCTAACGAAGACATCGCCAGCCGTTCCATGTTCCCCGTAAGCCAAGGTCAATGACTCGAGATTGGTTTGCCAAGCGAGTGCTGGAGCATCTTTGGACTTGTAAATTAGATGACTGTTCGGTGCGTCAAACTGCGAAGCTGAAATGGCTCCATCTGGCGCAACGAGTCGTATCCAGCCATCCCCTGCCCGATCATTCGTGTGCCCCGTCGAGACGCTGAGAGGCTGAGTCAATAGGATGTCCGCATCATCGCCAAAGACACGCAGATCAATGTAACCATCGTTCCATGCATTCATCGCATGATCGATGTTCAAAGTTGCGGATGATTCGAAGACAATGTGGCCCGCAGAGATCGGGGCTGCAATATCGATCGTATTAGCGATGACACGTAATCCCATGTCCCCAAGATCGATTTGGTTTCCAGGACCAGTTAACTGAATGGCCTGTGAAGGATTCGACAGCGTCATTCGGTCAATGCCGTCGATCGATTGCAAATTGAGTGCATTGATTTGGAAACGGTCGGGTCGCAAACTGACCGTGCTGGGAATCCCACCGGAGATGTACAGTTCGTCGTCGCCACCACCTGTGGACAAACTGCCCAGCGTTCTTTGGGTCGTTCCGCTTGAGCGGATCAGATCATCGCCCTGGCCGAGCAACAATTGACCGACGTTGATATTTGTATCCGTGAAGTCACTGATTTGGGTAAACGGTAAATCAAAAGAATATGAGTCGGCTGTCACAGCCGTAATAACAAAGTCACCGGTATAGCTGAAGGAATCATCGCTATCGAAGTTAACGGTATCGCCAACCTTGACACCGTGCCCGGGATCATAAGCGGTTGCCGTACGATCTCCGTCGTGCAAGATCGTGACGTGGCGTTCCGCCGTGTCTCCATTTGCGGCTTGCCATACAGCTTTTGCGACCGCACCACGACCGATCTGGTTTGCGGGGATATCAATTGAGTACCCTTCCGCTGTGACTTCCGAAATCTTCCATTTGGTTTGACGCGCAAGGGCCGTGCCAAAACCGATTTCGGAGCTGGACAATACGATTTCGTCGCCCACCTTGAACGAGTGGCCAGGATGCAATACGGCTAGATGTTTCGCCCCGTCATGGAACAAGGTTACCGGTAAAAACTCAGTAGGCGTGACAGGGTTTCCATCGTCGGGCAACTGAACGGAACCAGCTCCATAGTTTAAACGTGATGCGCTGGAACTCGAGATCCGCAAGCTATTGTTGAGCAGATCCGTTGTGGTATTGCTATTAAGACGGCTGTAGTCCATCACGGCGGTACCACCGATGTCAGTGATGGTATCGAAGCCAAAGCCATCTTCGAAGATGAAGGTATCGTTTCCAAAGCCACCGGTTAACTCATCATCGCCGGAACCTCCCTCGATGATGGCAGGTCCGGTGCCTCGATGCGTGATGCGGTCTTTTTGGCTACCACCCTTCAAATAAACTGGAACTGGAACATCTTCACCGATTTCGATGACATCGCGGCCCGTTCCTCCATCTGCGTAGATTGCCGTTACGCCGCGGAAAGATTGCGCGAGTTTGTTTCCGCGAACCTCGACAACTTCACCACCTTTAGGATCAGGCCCGATGTAGTTGACTTCGAAGTATTCGTTCTGAACCTCCTCGTCGTAATTTCGCAATCCCGAGCGTGGGCCCATGTTGAGATAAAGGGCTCCGCCTTCGAACTTCGGTACCGCAGGATCGGCGTTGCCCGCTACATACAGCGGAGGATTCTTGTTGTAGTTCATCGTGCCAATATTGAATGTGACACTGATGCGAATTTCCCAGAACAGGAACCGCAGTTTGAAGACCGGTGTGATCGAGAGCAATCCAGTGTGACTGGAGTAATCGATGAAGATGCCTACACCGATGCTAAAGCCGAAAATCCAGAACGTGCCTTCGATACCACCGGAGACAATCAACTCTTTGTTGCCATCCCCAAACGCTTCGGTTCCGTTGTCATCGAGTAACGAGACATGAACAAATCCGCTCGCGCTGACACCGAGGAAGTAAGGAATCCCGAACGTAAATCCTCCCGACAGGAAGATCTCGAACTCCCCTTCACTGCTGAAGTAGCCGCGAACGCCCAAGTGCGCCAAACCGAAGAAGTTGGCACCCATCTCAACCTGCAGGCGGAAGACCCCGTTGTCAACTTCGATAAAACCACCGCCGGAGAGCGTCAAGACGCTGAGCAGTTTCAACTCGCCGTGAATCGCGACACGCGTCAGGCCACGTTTGACTCCAAAGTCGTATTGATCTGGGGCGCCACCAGGACGTGTATTGATCAATAATTGAAAGTTTGCATTGACGTCGAAGATGCCCGAAACGCCAAAGAAGCCTGCTGCAAGTGTCGCTTGAGCATCGACGACAAGCCCGGGATGTGATCCTTTGACAATCGCAAAGTTTGCATGCACATCAAGCGTCAATAGGTCAAACGCGCGGAACTGCGCCGATACCGAAATGGCAAAAGCTTCGGGATTGTTGAGCATCATGAATTCGCCGCGCAAGACGAATCCCGCCACCTGCATGTGCCCAAGAATATATATGCGGAAGCTTTCTGCGGGTAACGTTATGTTTTGATAACTCAGGTCCGCACGGCGACGCTTGATGATTTGGTTTGAACCAGTCGTGTTCATCTCAAATTGCATCAAACCTTGAATTTCAATCGGTCCCAGATGCAAACGACCATCGAGTTCGAGGCCTCCATATACCCCCGCTGCGGAAACAACGAGCGTACCGTTTGCAGTGATGTATCCGAGTGGCTCGAGCGCTAACGTAGCATGTACATCAACTTCGAACTTCTCAGTGGTGATTAAAATGCGGAACGCGCCAGAGAAGGTAAAGATGTCGGCGATAACGAGCGATCCGTCGAGCATCAGCACGAAGTAAGGTGCTGGTGCTTCACTTGTTCCGTCCACGTCGGGTGCGCCACCGGGAATGATATAGGCTTGGCCGACACCATCGCTCGCAGTACGTAGTCGCGATTTTGCGCGCGGTCCGAGCAAGTGCACAAAGCGATCTGGAATCTTGACCTCTTGATCGATACCTGACGAATTGAACGCTGCGCGCGCATCGACATGGAAGTCAAACGCTTCCGCGAACGCTCCGCCAATCGCCGGCCGCAATGTGCCGTCGATATCGGCAGCCACTCCCATGGCGTTGATGACGAATGCCCCCGTCACTTCGAAGGTCAGTAACGGACTCGCAGCAATGAAACCGTTTGCGAACACAGACAAGCCGTAGGGATTGATCGTCAGCGCGAACACTCCCGAGATGCGCAACAGCGAAATGTCGGTACCCGGAATCCGAATTCCAAGCTCACCGCCTGCTTCGATCTGCGCACTCGAGGGAGGAATGTTTATCGTCGGTGCATTGATCTCGTCGGAAAGGTATTTGATCTCGCGGTAACGCGCTGTGGTATTGATCACTAATTGAGCATCGACGTTGAAATCCACTCCAACCGCAGCAAGTCCAGGAGTTTGAAGATTTAGCGCGAGCGCTGCGACGACACCTTCACTGGTGACTTCCAAATATCCAAGTGCGCTCACCTGACCAAAGAATGACAAGTTCATCCCAGCATCAATTTGCAAGAACAAACCGTGCTCACCCACTTCGACTCGGAATGCTCCTTGGAACACAAAGATGTCAACAACCTTTAGAATTCCCTCCCCTTGAATCACCACATAGACACCGGCAGGCCCCGTGGTTCCATCGAGTCGTGGCGCACCCGCAGGTACCGCATAACAAGACGCTTCCGGTGCATCGACGCACGGTACGAGTGAATCAACGAAATCATCTGGCAAGTAATTGCCATCGATGAAACGCTGGGATACGCGCACATGCTGGTCGGTTCTCGTCGTGTTAGCTGCGAAACGGAAAGCACCATCAAGTGAAAGAACTCCGCTAACTCCGGCATGAGCCGTGACAATCAAGTCGGTGGCGAATCCTTCATCGCTAATCTTCACCACACCGAGGGCATCAAGATCAAAGAGTTTCAATTCGGGCGGACCAATCTCCATATCCGCTTTGACGAAGATCTCCAGTCCATGCGAACTGATCTCGAACGAGAACGCACCGCTGAGTCGGAACAACTGAGGACCCAATGGATTCTCGGAGTTTCCTGTAGGCACATGGAAATTGAGCTTGCCAGCCGCCTCAATGTGCAACGAATAGGGAGCAATAATAAATGTGTCGGTCAGATCGCTTCCATCGGGCGCGGCACCGGGAATCGTTAACGATTCAGTGTGCGTAACTCCCGTCGAATTAAAATACAACAGTCCGTACAAATCAGTGTCGAGACCAATAGTCTTCAAAAAGTCATAGTTGGTATCGACTTTGACAACGCCCCAGAAGCCCGAATCACTACCGCTTGCAGTATCGATCACGAATCGTCCAGCCACACCTGCGAATAAAGGAATCGGACCAATCCACAAGGGATCTGCCGCTCCCGATATGTCGAGTTGAATGCGTGAGCCTTGATCGCCGACGTCCACGCTTAGCTGTGCAAATCCCTTTACGGTCATCAAACGAATCGACTCAACACCCGCATAGAGGTCGATCGATCCACCGATCGAGATTTCAAAGCTTGTTGCCTTGCGGAAGATGTTGAAGTACTCATCGTTGGGCAATGACAGATTGCCTGCGTTATCGGACCAACTTCCATCTAAAAATTTGACGATAACGGGACCATCTTCAAATCGACCGGCAAAATAGTAACGCCATGTGGAATCCCCCATATATTGCGGGATGCCATTGAACTGCACGACATCAATCTCAACATCTTCGCCTTCAGCATTACGCGTGTACAACTCAAACTCTTGGGCTGCATCAAGCAAAGAGGCTTGATTGATACCAACGTTGAAACGGTCCTCGATCCGAACGTCGATATAACCGAGGTGATTGAGCTCATTACGGTCAATGTTCTGTGCAAAGTGCGGACTGACCAGACTCGACCTAAGCGATTCAAGTTGCAAAGATTCAGATGATGCCGTTAAACGATATCCAGCTGAATCCGTGACGCTTCCGTCGAGGAATCGAACTTCCACTTCGCCTTCCAAGAAATCCCCTTCGAAGGTGTAGCGGAACGTATGGTCATCGATTTGGGTTGGAACACCCTGAATTCGCACGTTGCCGGCCCCGGCACCGCGAACCTCAACTTCCGCGTTAGCATCGAGAATCGAGTTGAGATCAAGTTGGTTCTCTTCAGTCGGCGCAAAACTTACATCCAGATACTTACGTTGGTTTAGAGAACTCACTCCCGAGCGTCCGGATGGTGGAGACAGGAGGGTTCCAGTTGCACCTCGAATGATTAGCCGTTCTGTTTCACCTATGTTGGTCAGACCGCTTTGATCGGCAAACGAGTTACCCAGCATCTGGAATATGACTTCACCTGTTTCAAACTCACCAGTGAAGTAATAGCGATAGAAGTTTGAGTCGTCTAATCGTTCCGCATCGCCACGGAATGTGACATTCTGAGCAGCGATTCCGTTAACGGAAAACTCTGGCGCTGTGTCAATAATCGAAGCCGGATCCAATGTTGAGTTAAATGACGGTTCAAATCGTAGATCAATGAAGCCTCTGCGATTGATCGCAGCCACATCGGCAGTCGTGAAGGGAAGCAATACGGTTGGACCTACGACGTCAAATGCTTGAATGTCGCTCACAGAAAGATTGCCTTCTTCGTCAGCAAAAGCTCCCGCTGCGAAGCGAACTTCGACCGGACCGGTGCCAAAGCTTCCGGTAAACCGATACTTGAAGGTGTATTCATCAATTTGTTCAGGAGCGCCGTCGATCTCAACTGACTGTGCCGCAAGACCCGCCAAAGTAAACTCGCGCGCAGCGTCTTGGATGCTTGCCAAATCAAGCTGATTACCGTCAACCGGCATAAACCGCACGGTAATGTATCCATTCGCATTCAATAACCGCACATCGATCTGCCCGCCATCACCGGGTCCTGCAAGCTCTGCTTCAATCGTTTCAATGGTGAAAGACTCAAGCTTAATGTCATTGCCAACATCCTTAGTATCCTTAAAGCTATCGCCAAGGATTGTAATCTCATACTCGCCTGGAATGAGATCAACGTTCTCTGGGAGCGCATATCGATAAACGTGCGGTGACGAAGCCGTTGTTACATGTTCGGGAGTACCTGCGAGTGTGACCAATTCGCCACCAGGTAATTCCAACTTTAACTCCGCTTCAGGATCCAAAATCGTTTGCTCATCGAGTCCATTGTCGCCGGGTAGGAATTCGACATCGATGTAGCGTTTACCTTCAAATGATTGAACACCGACAACCGCACCGTCGCCTGGACTTGCCAAAGTCGCCATTGGCTTCGGTTGGCTTCTTGTGCCTGCAAAATCGAAGTTAACGGATTCACCTGTCGGTCCCAGGAACCGCATCAAGAACTTGCCTTTGAGCACCAAGAACTTTAGGTCGGGTGCCTGATCAATCTGGGGCGCCTCACCTAAGAACAAGATCCTCGCATTGCCTTTAGCAATCTGCGACAGGTCCGCGTAGATCTTTGCGGAAACATTCAAATTGCCGTCAAAGAATCGGAACTTCCCACCAGCAAAGATCTTTCCATCTGTGCTCAACTGCAATTGAACTTGCGCATTGAACATAGCCGGATCACCCACGTACTGGGTGGTCAGTGTCGCTTGCGCTTTGATCAAGAAGGGTGAAGTGAAAGCCGCGATCAAGCCATTCGAATTCGGATTTCCCTTGACGGCGCGAACCTGACGCACGACTTGTTGCTTGACGTTCTGCAACCAAGTCGCTGAGTCAAGCTCTGTGGTGTCTCCAAATTCTTTACCTCGTAATTGTTCCGGCTCAGTAATGGTCGGCAAAGTAGTAAAGAACTCAATGCCACCTGTCAGCTCGGTGATCGTTAGCCCCGAAATTGGCTCGAGTAATATAGGAACTTTGACGGAGACAAGCACACCCAGTGGGCCAAGTTCGCTGAATGCAAACCTTATCTGCAACCCCTTCCCTGAAATATCGAGTTTGCCTTCCAGGCCGATAAACAGCACCCGATCGGCTACCGGTGTCGTTTCATCGAGCGTATCAATGAGATTGCCTGCGGCATCGATGCGTAAGATGCCACCAATCAATGAACCTTCTACTTTAGCCGGTCCGAAATCACCCCCGACCGTAACGGCCAACGACTCCATCGCCACAATCGGGAACTGCCCTCGTGACAATAACCCTACGTCGATCACAACTCCTTCTATTGCCCCTGTGAATTTCAAGGGCACTCCAGGAATTCCCTTCACGCGCGCCGAGAGATTCAATCTAAAGTCGGCAGGAGCATTCTGGATGTCGCGCCATGTGATCCCAAGCTTCGTGACTTGAATCGGTAACCAACTCGGCCATTTGAAGCTATCCGGGCTTGCTTCTTCAAGACTCAACTGCACGCCAAAACCCGGCTGAGTTACGAATTGACCGTTCGCAGTGATCGCGAACTGTTTCATCGTCCCGCCGATCTTTAAGGGCCCCGCTTTGACGGTCGCACTTATCGAGCCAATCGAAACGACATACTGACTGCCGATTGCGGTGGTATCAATGACGATTTGGGAACCAGCAATATTAAGGAAGTCCCCAAACTTCATATTCATCAAGTCCGAATTGAACTTGAAACCAGCTGGTACACCATTCCGAAATGCAATGCCCGCGCGAACCGCTTCCGTATTGGCGTCTGGCCCATCCTTAAAGCTCATCTCAAATAGCTTTCCGGGGAACAACGATGCTCCACCGGAGGCGATATATACATCGCCGTTAAACTGCACCCCTTGACCGAAGACAACACCAAAATCTGTGACCCCAGCGCGAATGTCATCTAATTGTAAGATGCCTCCAAACGATATCGAATCGTTATAGGACAACTCGGCTTCTCCCAAATGGAAACCGTTATTGCGCACCGACAATCCGGGAATCGTCGTACCATCGTTCCTCGTGTAAGGCCGCAGTGCCCCTGTCACATCGATCTTAGTAATGGTCACCGACGCGTCGTTCACACGAACAATTTCTTGGTTGTCATATTGGGATTGCTCTTGCGCAGATACTTCCCCGTCGTGATCTTTGTCTTTCTCAGGATCAAACTGAATTACAATCCCATGCGCATTGGCCTCAAGGATATTTGCTACGACAACCTCAACCGAATCGGCTTCGATGCGGAACTTACCTAGACCACCTCCGATGATCTGTAGATTGGTACTTAGGTCAACGTTGACATCAAAAAGACCAAGCAAACCATCAACGCTAGTACTAACTCCGCTTGAACCCCCTCCAAAACTTAGTTCTGCGTGCTCAACACCTAACCCAACTGTGATGGTAATGCGTGCGCCGAGTAGCGCTCCGTTTGCGGCTCGCAAAGGTTGGAATTGAAAGTCTTCCAAACCGAAGTGAGGACCACTTAGTGATAATGGACCCAGATTGACACTACGATTCGTTTTGGCAGCACCATCTCTAACGGCAAACGCATCGGTGGTCGCTGAATTAGTTGCCCCAGCCTCATCAGACCACGCCCCCTCAACGAAATTGACGTTGATGGGTCCCGGCTGGAACAAGTCGATCTCATTGCTTGGATCTTTATCGCGCAGCTTGTATCGAAACGTATTCCCTTCAATGTGCTCGACGCTCTCAATCACCGCGTCCCCTAGTCCCGCTCCCGATAAACTGAACTCGGGAGAGGCATCGAGAATCGATGCAATCTTTAGTGGGTCAGATCCCGGACTATTGAAGGTAATGTCTAAGTATTTGCGTCGATTCAGTAGTGCAGAATCGATGCCATCCGTAATCGTAGTCAACGAAGCAGGTAGTGGAACGGTACTTGGAAGGGCAAACGAAGGCAGCGCACCAGCGAATGCGGCGATATCGATTCCAAACACAGACATTCGAGAGAGGCCAATATCGATGAGTTGAAACCCATCTTTTCCGCCAATGCTAAATCGCGCCTTGCCACCGACATCAAACACTTGTGTGTTATTGACGTTTAACGCCAGTGACATATCCGGCACATCAACTAGGATCGTGCCTGATCCAAGCTTGGTCGCGATGATTTCTCCATGAAGTTCGAAGATCCCAGCGACGGATAGTGTGGCACTGCCACCAAACCTCAGAATGTCTTCGCCAGTTGGGAATGCAACCGTCACACTTCCCGTTGGAGTTGTAATAGTTTCATTTACCGATGTGCCTAGCTTGTTCGCTTCAACGACGAACGTTCCATCAATATTGAGGCCATCGAGTCCAACAAGCCCGACACGACCGGATGACGACAGAGCGTAGCCATCATCGTCAAGAATGAGTCCCAGTTCTCCTTCGGTAACTTTCAACCCAATTTCAGAAGGAGTTCCCGCATTCGCCCCAAGGAAAGCCGTTACGTCAGACACGCCCGCGAAAACTCTAGTTCCAGCTTTCTTAAAGCCAAAACTTCCTTCGATATCTACAAATCCCGCCACGGCTAGTTTGGCATGCCCACCAAACTCCGTTACATCCTCTCCGCTATCGAAATCGATTTTCACGGAACCTTCGGGTGTCAGAATGCTCTCATCAATAGCGCGTCCCATTCGGTTGACCCGAATGCCTAGCGAACCCGAAAGTGTCAACTCTGGTATGCCCAACAACGATGCCGTCCCAGACGCAATCACGGCATACCTGGAATCACCAACGGAGGGCTTCTCGATAAGCATCCCGAGTTGACCATCAGAAAACTGAACTCCGATAGCGGAATCAGTTCCTTGTCCGGTACCGAAAAATGCATTAACCCCATTCGCAGCAACCTTTAATTGCGTCGTGATGGAGCCATTCTCAATCGTTTCGGTCTTTTCAAAACCGAAAGCTGCTGAGACTTCGACGAATCCATCGATCGCTAACCTCGCACTTCCGCCAAACTGAGTGACGTCTGCCGCTGAGTCGAAGTCGACGGAGACCGCGCCACTCGGAGTATCAATAACCTCATGAACAACTTGACCGGTTCGATTCACTCGGACTCCCAACGAACCACTCAACGTCAAGCTGGGAACTCCGAATAACTCCGCTTCTCCAAATGAATCGATCGCATAACGACTTCCATTTGCGCTTTGGTAGATCACCGCGCCGAGTGAACCGTCATGAATCCTTACTCCAGTTTCGTCACCATTCAGCGAGATACCATCTGGATTCGAACCTAGAAATGATTCGATATCGTTTGCAGCGACCAATATCTTGGTAACACCGGCCGTAACCGACTTCTCAAATCCGAATGCACCAGAGATTGTTGTGAACCCTGCAATCCCGAGAGTCAATTGTCCACCGAACCGCTCCACTACATCTGCGCTGCCAAATTCCAATGGAATCGTGCCACCTCGGTAAGTCGGCAGGTCTATGTCAATCGGCCGACCAAGACGATTGATCTGCGCAGAAAGTTGACCTGAGAGCGTTAAGCCTGAAATACCGACCATCTCAAGTGAACCGCTCGATGTGCTCAATGCATACCGAGCCGCTTGATCTGCTTGTTTCTCAACTAGCACTCCCAGCGATGCACCTTCAACTTTAATCCCAAACTCATCTTGAGCACCGCGATTGGTTCCTAAGAATGCGGTCACATTTGTAACGGCCGCTCGCAACGATGTCACATCATTTTGGACATCCTTCTCAATCAAGAAATCGCCAGTGAGATCGACGAAGTTGGCAGCCGAAAGCGTAGCGCGACCGCGAATGCTTTCACTCGGCCCAAACTCACCGAAAACCAATTCAATGTTGCCTTCGGTTACCGTCAGGGAGTCATCAACCGCGCCACCTGTTTTATTCACATCAAGACGAAGTTCCCCGCTCAAGCTCAAACCGGGAATTCCCACAAGTCCGGCCGTACCGATTGCCGTTAACGCATAAGTCGTTGGGCTTGACAACGTTGTATAAACAATCGTTCCAAACTGAGCCTCAGTAATTTCGACTCCAGTTCCTTCTGCTCCTACAAAAGCATGAATATCGCTTCCACCGATCTTCAATTGCGTCGTGTTACCTTGCACAACCTTCTCAATTGCAAATGCACCCGATAAGGTCGCGAAATCCCCAATTGAAACGGCAAAGTCGCCAAAGACGCGTTGGGCATTGGCGGCAACGATGATGTCGTCGCTTGTCGTTTGTGTGTCAGATCCAAAAGTGATCGCTTCCGTTGCCGTGCTACGCTCAACCTGTACTTGACCTTCAGCCGTTAACTCCGGGATTCCAACGAGTGCCGCATGTCCCTTTGCATAAAAAGCATAGATTGGATCGGCTGGTACACTAAGCGTTGAGTCTATGACTTGGCGTACCTTGAGTCCCATCGCTCCATCATCAACGACTACCCCTACAGGGTTCGCCGCATTGACCGTCGATCCCACAAACAAAGAGACATCACTTGCTGAAAGCATTACTTCTGTTGTCTTGACGGCGCCAACATGCTGCGAAGAAAAGTTCGCTATGAAATCACCTTCGACTTTGGCAAATCCACCAAAATCAAGCGTCAAATGTGAACTGACATCACTAGTCTCACCGCGACTGCCGTCGTCGCTGAACGTAATGGAACCACTGGCTGTCGGGATCGAAATCGTTTGTGCCGCATAATTCACGGCATGAGTTGTCCCTTCCATGCGAGTGAGTTGAACGTTCGTGTTTCGCGCACTCGCCGTAATGCCAGGAATACCAACAAACGCAGCCTGAGTGGCGGATGCGCTAAATGCGGTCCATTTTTCGTTGGCATTCTCTTGATTGGTCGCAAGCAACAATCCCAGATCTAAATCTTGAACTTGAAATCCAATCTCATCCGGTGTTCCACCTTGACTACCGACGAATCCATCGATACCCGTAGCACCAATGGTCAAGATATCGGCATTAACAACTTGATTGTTGGTCAGCTTCAACTCTGCAGTCGCTTTACGCAAAGCAACGTCGCCGCTGAGCTGCGCAAAACCAAAAAAGTCCGCATCGGCATGCAATGATGCTTCAATGACTTCACCGGCCGAGCCATTGAAATCAATCGTGATCGGCTGGCTACCATTGGGGAGCTCATGCGGTGACTTCGAGAAGTCGATTACTTTGCCTTGACTATCGCCACTTGCAACGACGACTTCGATCTCACTCGCGGCTAAAGTCAACCCTTCGACCCCTTGTAGATTGGCCGATGAGACTGATGCTTCCAGATGACTGTATTCTTTTGCTGGATCGCTGCGATCATTGGCAATCACTAAGCCGAGCTGGACGCCGGTCGCCACAAGCCCCAGCGCATTGGCCGTGCCTCCGTTGAGACCAATGAATGCCGTGGACGCAGAAGCTACCAAGCTGAGCATGTCCACTTCATGCTCGGTATTGTCAGATAAGGTCACGGTTTCGATCGATTGTTCGAAACCAAAACTTCCTGTTGCAGAGAAGAAGTCAGCGACACGTAAATCGAAATCACCGCTGGCACGAGCGAGATTGCCAGCAGAGCCCGGCGCATCAAGCGTTAAGGTACTCGCCGGACCGGTCTTTACCTCGAACGGGGCTGCTGCATAGTCGATGACTTTGTTCTCGGCAGGCCCTTCGTTGTAAGTGATCTCGATGTTCGATGCCGTGGCCGTTAGCCCTTCGATACCCACCAAAGCTGCCGACCCAACTTGAGCTTGAAAGCTCGTCCACTGTTTTGACAGATCACTGCGATCATTGCTGATCACCAATGCAAGATCGGCATCAGTCAAAGCGAATCCGGTAGCGTTCGAAGTTCCCGCTTGGTTACCGACGAAGCCGGTCAAATCATTGGCACCAAACACGAGTTGCTCCAGATTCACCTTGGAACCATCTGCTAAACTCACGTTGTCTCGGTTGCTCGCTTCAAAGGCAAGTCCGCCACTAAACTGAGCGAAACCACCAATCTCAAGCGAAACATCGCCTGAGGCACGTGCGATATCACCAGCCGTCGTATCCGTATTAATGGTTAGCGATTTATTGGTTCCGGTTGGAACCACAATCGGTTTGTTCTTGAAATCGATTCGCGGTGTATTTGACGGCGTATCAGTAATCTCGATGTTTAATTCCGATGCAGTGGCTTGAATGTCGGCGATTCCGATCAATGATGCGCTTGCAGCTGAAGCTGTAAAGGCTGACCATTCTCGAGAAGGACTGTTTTGATCTTTCGCAAGCAATAATCCAAATTCGACGTTCTGTGCCTCAAAACCGACCGCACCCGTCGTGCCACCATTCATCCCTACGAACGCATCGACACCCGTAGCACCAATGGTCAAGATATCGGCGTTAACAACTTGATTGTCGGTCAGCTTCAGCTCTGCAGTCGCTTTACGCAAAGCAACGTCGCCGCTCAGTTGCGCAAAACCAAACAAATCTGCATCGGCATGCAATGATGCTTCAATGACTTCACCGGCCGAGCCATTGAAATCAATCGTGATCGGCTGGCTACCATTGGGGAGCGCATGCGGTGACTTCGAGAAGTCGATCACTTTGCCTTGACTATCGCCACTTGCAACGACTACTTCGATCTCACTCGCGGCTAAAGTCAACCCTTCGACCCCTTGTAGATTGGCCGATGAGACTGAAGCTTCCAGATGACTGTATTCTTTTGCTGGATCGCTACGATCATTGGCAATCACTAAACCGAGCTGGACGCCGGTCGCCACAAGCCCCAGCGCATTGGCCGTGCCACCGTTGAGACCAATGAATGCCGTGGACGCAGAAGCTACCAAGCTGAGCATGTCCACTTCATGCTCGGTATTGTCAGATAAGGTCACGGTTTCGATCGATTGTTCGAAACCAAAACTACCTGTTGCAGAGAAGAAGTCAGCGACACGTAAATCGAAATCACCGCTGGCACGAGCGAGATTCCCAGCAGTGCCCGGCGCATCAAACGTTAATGTACTCGCCGGACCGGTCTTTACCTCGAACGGGGCTGCTGCATAGTCGATGACTTTGTTCTCGGCAGGCCCTTCGTTGTAAGTGATCTCGATGTTCGATGCCGTGGCCGTTAGCCCTTCGATACCCACCAAAGCTGCCGAGCCAACTTGAGCTTGAAAACTCGTCCACTGTTTTGAGAGATCACTGCGATCATTGCTGATCACCAATGCAAGATCGGCATCGCTCAAAGCGAATCCGGTAGCGTTCGAAGTTCCCGCTTGGTTACCGACGAAGCCGGTCAAATCATTGGCGCCAAACACGAGTTGCTCCAGGTTCACTTTGGAACCATCTGCTAAACTCACGTTGTCTCGGTTGCTCGCTTCAAAGGCAAGTCCACCACTAAACTGAGCGAAACCACCGATCGCAAGCGAAACATCGCCTGAGGCACGTGCGACTTCACCGTCATCGCCTTCGAAATCGATTGAGATTATTGATGTGGCTGAGGTGTTTACAGAGTAGGCATTGGCACTGAAGTCTGCGACTTTCGAGTCGGTATTAAGGCCGCTTGCCAAGCCGCTTACTTGATTGATTTCAACCTGCAGATCTGTTGCGCTCGCTTCTAAGTTCGAGATACCCACAAAACTTGCGGAACCCGCAGTTGCGTTCATTACTGTCCAATGGGTCCCTGCGAAATCATCAGAACCCGCATCGAAAAATAAAGCGAGGCCAAACTCGACGTTAGACAATTCAAAGCCCACGGAATCCGGGTTCAACGCATCAGCGGCGTCAATATCTCCGTCGTGGTCGGTATCCCTACGATACGGGCCATTCATCCCTACGAAACCTGAAACGTTCTTTCCTCCAAACGTGTAAGCGTTTGTGGAAGCCGTTGTACCATCGGCGAGTTGGATCTGCTGCGATCCACTTTGCACGGTGAAGGTACCTGTCGCGGAGAAGAAGCCTTCGACATTAACACTTGCGTCGATGGTAAATGCATCAAAGCCAAAGTACGCACTATTGAAGAATTGCCCAAGGCTATCAAAGGAAGCTGATGTTTTGGGGGAGAGTCCCAGTGCATCCAAGAACGGTAACTTATGCGCAATGAGTTGAAGGCGATCAGGTTGCTGGACGATTTCGAAGAATAGGTTTTGATCGTTGACACCAAAAAGACCCGTACCAAAATCAAAATTTCCGCTAACGGATTCAAATGTAAGGAAATCAAAAACAGTTCCGTCTTGAGGTACATATCCGTCGGCCACCTTGATTGAAAGCGTTCCATCAAGCGTTGCCAAGTGATTGACGATCAATCGGTCGTACTCTGACTCCGAAGCGATTTCGATTTCTAAAATACCGCCGGACGCTTGAACAAAATCATCGACTTCCAATGAGCCGATTGATCCTCCGTTTGATGCCACTGAGCCTGGAGCCGCTTTACCTTGATTGTTCAAGACTCCCGCAAGCGATCCATGCCCACCCAGCGTGGCCATTGAAGAAACATTGAATTCAGAAGTGTTCGTGAACTGGCCATCAACGTATAACGATCCTTCCTGAACGAGTGTGCTTCCAGACTGCGTGCCATTGCCATTGAGAATCAGGGCCCCGGACCCTTCTTTGACCAAAGCACCTGCACCCGAAAGAGCCCCGTCGAGAATTAATTCACCTGATTGAACCTTGATAAGCGGATCGGATTCCAACACCAGAGGAAGTTCGATGATGTTGGTCCCCTGAGAGTGAAAAATGTCGACACCTTGATTGTCGAGCGTAATGCTGTTGCCGCTGAGCGCGTAATCGCTACCTTGAAAGAACAAGCTGTAACTGTTGCCGGACAACGTATCGTTCGTTGTCGATTTAATGCCTTGGTTATTGAAGCTAAGAGAATCGCCATCTCCAGGAACAACGTCTCCGACCCAATTGGTGTGACCTTGTTGATTGTCATTCCAATTTGGCGACACATCACCGACCCAGTCCACTGCGGGAACGACACGTGGCTCGAGAAACTCGTAGTAGTTATTGAAGCTGCGTAGATTAAGCTTCTTCGCTTCAAGGAATCGCTTCCAACGACGTTCCTTCTGACGCTTAAGTTTGCGGTTTGAAAAGAATCCCCAGATCGTCTTCTTGAACCATAGGAACTTAAGGTTGATCCGCATCGTTGCGTCTTTCCGTAGTCTGAATCCGTGTAAGTTTGATGTTGCTACACGATCCGCGTGGCAGGCACGGACGTGTGCGTAATCAAATGCTTCGTGGAGCCCAATTTCTGACTTAAGAAACTTGATAATTATCAAGCATTTGCAAGAGATTTAATTGAGATCGGTGGAGGCACCGCGCAGCGCTAATGCCTCGATTTCCAAGAGCAGAAATCGCGTGAAGATACCAAGAGCCATTACAAAAGCGGCGCTATGCGTTGTCAGCAAAACTCAAGCGGCAAAACCGAATGTCACGCATCTTACGTTATGCATCCCCTCAGCTAAGAAGTATGCGATTCGTGTTCGTATCAGAAAAACCGAAGCCGTGTGGCGGCGATAGTCTAACAAGGTCAGTGGGGCACGCAACGGGGATGAGCCCAAAAACAACTGAAGAAGTATCGAAGCATCAGTTTGAGTAGGCTTTGGCCCCACTACCGGCAACTTAACGGTCGTTTACTGAGTGGTTTGGTCCGAAACTTAATGCCACAGCGTGGCTCTGTGTAGCTCAGTATAGCACCGTTGTCTCAACGGTAACTCATTGAACCTTTTCGGTTCGGCCCGAACTCAATTGCCGCAACTTGCGAATTGGGACAATTGCACTACTCTCAACGGTAACTCGTTTAACCTATTCGGTTCGACTCGAACTCATAAGACGCAACTTGCGAATTGGGACAATTGCACTACTCCCAACGGTAACTGTTCAAACCCTTTCGGTTCGGCCCGAACTCTTAAGACGCAACTTGCGAATTGGGACAATTGCACTACTCTCAACGGTAACTCGTTTAACCTATTCGGTTCGACTCGAACTCATAAGACGCAACTTGCGAATTGGGACAATTGCACTACTCTCCGATCGATAGAAAGCTTTTACTTAGGTCTTGTACCATCGGATGCTCAGGCGCATCTTGTGAAAACGTCTGAGCGATGGATTCGAATCGGCTCGGCCCGTCTGACATCTGGCCGAAAAGAACGTGCAAAATTCTTGAATGCCTCACGGTGCCAGGGAATGCACGATGGCCATCCTTACGATTCTTGATCCAACAAACTGTATTCCTCAGCGATCAATCGCTGAACTCGGCAACGTGCCGCGTACACTGAATCCACTCGCATATCCAGCACTTCGGCAACTTCCATCGCAGGACGCGATTGCAACGCGGTCATCTGGAATGCGATCCAAGTCTTCTCTTCAACCCGGCTCTGAACTCGATCCATGCTTGTTTGCAAAAGTTCTTGAACCGCAAGGCGCTCGAACTCTTGCTCCAAGTTTCTGTACGCTTCAGGGGAGTTTTTCAAGCAGTTGAGAAGCTCGCGGTCTTCGCGACGTTCGGCTTTAGCCAACGACTCGCACCAAATCCGCCATGCGATAGTCTTCATCCAAGCCCGAAAGGTACCAAGCCCACGACGCTTGAAATCTTTGATTCCGTTCATCACCGCAACAAGCGTCTCTTGTATGACATCTTGTGCGTCTTGGGATTGAATGTGCCATGCTTTACACCACTTTTCCAACACTCTCACGTACCGGCTGGAAAACTCAAACCAAGCATCCTGATCATTGGCACGGATGCGTTCCAGTAAACTTACGGGGGTTGCTGAACTGGGTTTTTCCATAACTTGAGCTAGCGAATATGACCAGTATTTCCCAACAATTGTGACGATAGTGCCACATCGGCGCGCTCTAGAATATCCACCACTGTTAGCCAATTCAATCTCACTAGGTGGGCCAAGTACTTGCCACGAGCCACTCCAATTTCCGATCACAACACACCCTGAAAGAATGGTGATCTCGTGTCCGTTAACCCCGTAAGTCGACAATTTATCCACGGCGGATGACGACTCCTTTTGGGCGTTAAACCAGAAAAGTCGGTTGAATGAGCAGAGCTTCCCTGGCTGAATTCCCTTGCGTGACTCGTGCCACCCACCCTCAGTTTGATAAGTTCCCAAGTTATTCAGCGCGCGAGACCTTGGGGCAATTTTGATCCGTGTTAACTTACTCGCCGTCGAAGCGTTGGCGGGGGCATATCACTCGCACGCAGCTTGATTTCCTTGCATTGCTTAACGGGTCCCATGGAAGACACGGATTACTTGAACGACGAAGTCCACGATGCACCTTTCGAAGCTGATGAGGAGGCCGTCACAACCGAGGCAGTCGCGGTTGACGAACAGAAACTATTGGAAGAGAGCCAACCTTTTTTCGGCCGTTGGTATCGCTTGGTTAGTTCGACCAATTGGGAAAAAGGACGGATCATCCAACAGTGGCGCGACACGCTAATTGCCGCAGGTGCTCCGTCTTCTTTGTACAGCGATGATGCTTGGTCAAAACAAGTGGGTGGTGTTACCGCGCCGCACGCTGGCCGACTCCGCCGCGTTTTCTCCCGATTCGGTTCCACTTATGAATCCTATCCCGGCTTGTACTGGAGTCACTTTCTAGCCGCGTTGGAATGGGACGACGCAGAAATGTGGCTTGAAGGTGCGATGCGCACAGGTTGGACTGTGGATCGCATGCGTCAAACACGATGGGAATCCAATGGCGCTCCGGCTACGGAAAAGCCAAACCTTGGTGAACTTCAAAACACCGAGCTGGAAGAGGACATTGTTGAACCCGCCCAAGGTGGAGGTTCCACCAAGCGCGAAAGAGCTGAGGACGATGATCCTGACCGCATTACAAGTGGTCCTCTCGCCGAAGACCCCGACTTTGGTGATTCACTTCCCCAACCCAATGGCGCGACCAATCAGCCGAAAGATGAGCGTGAGAAAGCGGAACTGGCAAGGCCATTTGAAGGTCTCCCCGAGTTGCCTTCTGACTTAGGCGAAGCGCTGGAAATGTTTAAGCTTGCTATACTGAGGCACAAAGCGGCGAATTGGTCTGAAGTCGCTTTGCCCGATGTACTGCTAGCACTCGATGGGCTTCGATTGCTTGCCCAGCAGCCGGCCGCCTAGCGATTTCATGAAACGATCCGGAAAGAGGCTCTATCACGTCACTGATGAAATGGCAGGTGAAACGCTCCCTGCCATATTGCGCCATTGGCAGAAAGAACTCAGTTGGAACGCAGCACGCAAGCTCTTGACGCAAAGACGTGTATCGGTAAACGGCACGGTTTGTGTCGATCTGGGGCGAAGACTCAAGATCGGCGATGTGTTGCATCTGCTTGAACATTCTCGCACACCTTTACCCACTGCCGACAACATCGAGATTCTCTATCTCGATCCGCATGTCGTTGTCGCGGTTAAGCCGGCGTTAATGACCACGTTGCGGCATGCAGAGGAGCGACACTGGAGCGACAAACGTAAGAACTTTCAACCGACGATGGATGAGTCACTACCGTTAGCCATCGCCAAATACGAAGGCAGACAGGGTGGCAAGCGTCCTGCTCGTCATTCCAAAGGCTCAGGCAAGCCAAATCGTGGACGCGGCAAAGAGGTACTGCCGCGCGTTCGAGCTGTCCATCGTTTGGATCGCGATACAAGTGGCATCATGGTATTCGCAAGAACGCCGCAGGCCGAAACTCATCTGATCCGTCAATTTAAACGTCATAGCATCGAACGTGTGTATCAGGCTGTTGTCGTGGGGCATCCAAAAGACCAAACAATCGAATCCCATTTTATCCGCGACCGAGGGGACGGTTTGCGAGGTTCAACTGCGGAACCGACCGACGATTCGGAACGTGCGTTAACGCATGTCCGAGCACTTGAAATGCTTGGGGACTACAGCCTCATCGAATGCCGCTTGGAAACCGGTCGCACTCACCAAATTCGCATTCATCTTTCGGAGGCGGGACATTTGGTCTGCGGGGACAATGTCTACACAAAGCGGCTCAATGCACCCGCATTTAAAGACCGTAGCGGTGCCCCGCGATTGGCGTTACACGCCTGGCGACTAGAGTTCGATCATCCGATTTCTAATGAACGGATGACTTTCAAGCACCCTCTTCCTAAAGATTTAGCTCGCTTTGTTTCTCAACTTCGAGAACCAAAGTAATGCCGCCGAAATCGAGGTTTTAATTTGCCTCAAATTCGCACGGTACCGTGCAAAACGCCGGCTTCGGTCTGTGAGCTACTCTCCTGATTAACTAAGCTGGTGAAGAGTTGCCAAATGATCGATGGCTGGCAATCAGAAAGACCACCCTTTGAACGGTTGAATGATGCGGATTTTTGTTACTGGCGGCGCGGGATTTATCGGTTCGGCTGTCGTACGTCTATTGATCAACGAAACCGATCACGATGTTGTCGTGATTGATAAGTTGACATATGCCGGAAGCATGTTGGTGCTAGAAAGCGTCCAGGAGTCTTCTCGATTTCATTTTGAATTGACCGACATCACGAATGCTGAAGCGATTGCCGAGCTTTTCCGACAGTATTCACCTGATGCCATCATGCACTTGGCGGCAGAATCACATGTCGACCGCTCCATTGATGGCCCCGCGGAATTCATTCATACGAACATAGTCGGTACTTACATACTGCTCGAACAATCGCGACGCTATCTTCAAGAAAATACAAACAAACAAGAGCACTTCCGTTTTCACCACATCTCAACCGATGAAGTCTACGGCTCGTTAGGTTCCACTGGACTTTTTACAGAAGAAACCGCATACGATCCTAGCTCTCCTTATTCGGCAAGCAAAGCTTCGAGCGACCATCTCGTCCGTGCATGGCATCGCACATACGGGTTACCAGTCCTCGTTACGAATTGCTCGAACAACTACGGCCCTTATCAGTTTCCTGAAAAGCTGATTCCGCTGATGATCGCAAAATGTCTCACTGGAGAACCTCTTCCCGTCTATGGTCGCGGGGAGAATGTTCGTGATTGGTTGTATGTTGAAGATCATGCGCGAGCCCTCCTTGCGGTCCTCCAGCGCGGTGCCGTTGGTCAGACCTATAACATCGGCGGCAATAGCGAGCGACGTAATATCGATCTGGTCCACAACCTTTGCGATGTACTCGACAACCTCAAACCTCGAACGGACGGCAAGTCGTATCGCCAACAGATCACCTTCGTTACGGATCGCCCGGGGCACGACCTTCGCTATGCGATCGATGCTAGCAAAATCGAAAGAGAATTGGGTTGGAAGCCCCAAAAGCCATTCGAATCGCGACTGAGAGAAACGATTGAGTGGTACCTCAATAATCAAAGCTTTATTGAGCAGGTCCGTAATCGCGGCTACAAGGGAGAGCGACTTGGAGGAAAACGCTAACCCAAACTCGCACCCGCGGTGCTCCCTCGATGGATGAAGTGCTCCCTCGATTGATATTGTCCTGCCCTAAAGTCCGCTGATACTATCCGCAAAACTTGGTATTTAGCGGGTTCTAGTGAAGTTAAGGGTCAAGGACGACCTCGCATGCGGATTTTAATCGTTTCCCAATATTTTTGGCCCGAATCTTTTCGCATCAATGAATTGGCCACGGGACTCGTCGCGCGCGGACATCAGGTGGAAGTCTTAACGGGTTTACCCAACTATCCCGAAGGAAAAATTGCGTCGGGTTACCATTTAGGCCATCGAGAACAACTTTGGGAAGGCGTGCGTATTCACCGCGCTCCGCTCATTCCTCGCGGCAAGCGACTCGGCGCTCAACTCGCGCTCAATTACGCCTCGTTCGCCCTCAGCGCTTGCTTGAGTGGCTTATTGCGTTGCCGCGGCAAGTATGATGCCATTTTTGTTTTCCAGCCAAGTCCGATCACGGTTGGTGTGCCTGCATGCCTGCTCTCAAAGCTCCACAAGGCGCCGATCCTTTTTTGGGTGCAAGACTTGTGGCCAATGACCCTAGAAGCCACTGGTGCGGTTAAGTCCTCATGGATTCTTAAACAAGTTGATCGATTAACTCGAGCCATCTATCGACGCTGTCGTTTCGTATTAGCACAAAGTGAAGCGTTCTACCCAATCCTGCAAAGCCAGGGTGTCACGATGGAACAATTGCGTTACATCCCAAACTGGGTTGACGATAGTTTTCAGCCAATCATGCCCGCTGCTCGCAAAGATATCGAACACGAACTCCCCGACGGTTTCAGAATCATGCTCGGTGGAAATCTGGCTTCAAGCCAATCGCTTCACACGGTTCTTGAGGCAGCCGCCATGACGAAGCGCACTCATCCCCAGATCCGATGGATCCTAGTGGGAGATGGAAATTGCCGTTCAACCCTCGAAGCACAACTCCCATCCCGAGGCTTGAGCGAACATGTCTTCTTCCTGGGCCGAAAGCCTTATGCGGAAATGCCCAAGTACTTTAGCGCAGCCGATGCGCTGTTGGTAACACTCGCAAAATCTCCCATCTTTGCTGCGACGATTCCGAGCAAAGTTCAAGCCTATATGGCATGCGGTCGACCCATTCTCGCTGCACTCGATGGCGAAGGCAATCGAATTGTAAAGGCCGCTAGTTGTGGTCTTGCGGTGCCAGCCGAAGATGCTCAAGCATTGGCAGATGCAGCAATCGATTTGTATTTAAGCCCACCCCATCGGCTTCAAATGATGGGGAACGCCGCACGTCAACATTACCAAAAAAATTTCGCTCAAACACTTGTTCTTGATCAAATCGAATCATTGATCAATGACGCAGCGTCTGAAACAAACACCTCAACAAAGCTTACAGACTCTGAAAAGGAATATCGATGCGCTGCTTAGTCCTCGGTGGAGACGGAATGCTTGGCCACCAACTTTTAAAAAGTTGGCAAGCCAATTGTGATGTCAAAGTCACATTACGAAATAGACTTTCAGATTACCAACACCATGGCATATTCAATTCAGTTAACAGCATTCCATCGGTAGACATCCTGGACACCGCTCGGTTGCGTCAAGTCGTCACAGAGTATCGGCCCGATGCAGTTATTAATGCGGTCGGGGTAATCAAGCAGCGAGACGCCGCTCACGAACATATCCCTTGCATTGAAATCAATGCTCTCTTTCCTCATCGACTTCGCGAAATCTGTGAAGAAGCCAGTTGCCGCCTTATTCACATGAGTACCGATTGCGTTTTCAGCGGTGAGAAAGGGAATTATACCGAAGACGATACACCTGACGCCAAAGATCTGTATGGTAGAACCAAGCTGCTTGGCGAAGTGGATATGGCACCAGGATTAACGCTGCGCAGTAGTATCATCGGGCTGGAACTCAAAAATCATCGCAGCTTAATCGACTGGTATCTTGCTCAAAAAGGTACGATTAAAGGCTTCTGCAACGCCATTTACTCGGGCTTGACCACCGTAGAAATGGCACGGGTTATTTGGGAAGTTCTAACGAAACATCCGCGTCTAACCGGTGTTTGGCAAGTTGCTTCTGAACCGATATCAAAGTTCGAGTTGCTACAAAAACTGGGTCGATTGTTGCAACGAACAGATATTCATCTTGTGCCTGATTATGTGTTTTGTTGTAATCGCAGCCTCGACGGTACCAAATTCGCAAAGAGCACAGGAATTGAAGTCGCGGATTGGGATACCATGCTTCAAGGATTGACGTCGCAGATCCTATCCAAGAAAGGACTCACTCATGTCGCTTAGATTTGAAGAACGGCAGCCAATCCTCGAAGGCAAAAGGATTCTCATTACTGGTGGCACCGGTTCGATGGGTAAAGTGCTCGTGCGCCGCTTACTAGCTGGCGAACTGGGGACTCCCAAGAAAGTCATTGTTTTGTCGCGGGACGAAGCCAAGCATCACCAGATGCGAATGGCTTATCTGCACCGACAGGTTTCGACCGATGAAGTGATCTATCGTAACTTCCTCAATACACTCGAATTCCGCCTTGGCGACGTTCGCAACTACTCCGATGTCGCTTCTGCGGTCCGCGATGCCGATGTGGTGATCAATGCGGCAGCGCTTAAGCAGGTTCCCAGTTGCGAGTATTTCCCTGAGCAAGCGGTGCTTACCAATTGCATTGGCCCGGCCAATATCGTGCGTGCAATTCGCGAGCAGAACGTCCCCGTCGAAACCGTTGTCGGAATCAGTACCGACAAAGCTTGCAAGCCGGTGAATGTGATGGGCATGAGCAAAGCGATTCACGAGCGAATCTTCATCTCAGCTAATATTCTGTTGCCTCAAACAAGATTCATTTGTACCCGTTACGGTAATGTGATCGCTTCGCGAGGTTCTGTTGTTCCGCTGTTTCATGATCAAATTCGCAGTGGCGGCCCGGTCACTGTCACCGTACCTGAAATGACTCGTTTCTTGATGAGTCTATCTGAAGCAGTAGATTGCGTGTTCGCCGCCTTACATGATGCGAACCCAGGGGAAACTTTTGTTCCCCGTGCGCCGGCGGCTACGGTACTTAATATTGCGAAAGCATTGATTGGCGAACGCCCGATCCGAATCGAAGTCATCGGCATTCGTCCCGGCGAAAAAATGCATGAGATCATGATCTCCGAGGAAGAGATCAACCATACCGCGGAGCGCGGCAACTACTACGCTATTCAACCTATGCTTGCCGAACTTCAGCCCGCTGCGATGGTCGAAGATCGCGCTGGTTTTCAACAAGAGTTTAGCTCGGCACACGTCGTAGTTAGCTTGTCCGAAACACGCGCTTTACTACGACGTCACGGAATGTTGATGGAACAACAAGAGAAGAGCCATTCCGGTGTCGAAATGTTCGAACGGGCCGCCGCATAGGCAATGGATTTTTTCTCGTTGAACTTAGTAACGTGAGATGCGATCATGACCGACCTGTTCGTTAACCCCTGCACCACGAATCCGAAAGGTCGACTCAAGGTCGTTACGGTAGTGGGTACACGACCTGAGCTCATCAAGTTGAGTCGAGTCATCGCTGAACTGGAGGCCCACACGGATCACGTGTTGGTGCACACGGGTCAAAACTATGACTACGAGTTGAACGGCGTCTTTTTCGAGCAACTCGAAATTCGTAAGCCAGATTACTTCCTGTCCGCTGCCGGTGCCAATGCTGCGGAAACGATCGGCCAAGTTATCACCAAAAGCGATGCTGTGTTTGCACAGATCAAACCCGATGCCTGCTTGATCTATGGTGACACGAATAGTTGCCTGGCAGCGATCAGCGCAAAACGTCGTCAGATTCCCGTGTTCCATATGGAAGCCGGTAACCGCTGCTTCGATCAACGCGTTCCTGAAGAAATCAATCGCAAGATCCTCGATCATATTTGCGATATTAATCTGCCGCTCACCGAACATGCACGGCGATATCTGCTCGCCGAAGGCCTTCGTCCAGAAACGGTGATTAAATCTGGCTCGACTATGCCAGAAGTCCTCGAGCACTATCGACCGAACATCGAAGCATCGACGATTTTGCAACAACTCGACCTCGAGCCAGGCAAATATTTTGTGGTTAGCGCTCACCGAGAGGAAAATGTCGATCGACCGGATCGGCTCAATGCGCTCCTGACGATCTTAAATTTGCTCGCCACGGAATACGATGTTCCTGTCATCGTTTCACTCCATCCGAGAACACGCGCAAGGATGGCAGAAAATCCGACGGGTTTACAGTTGCACCCTAAAGTTCTGATGTCAAAAGCATTTGACTCTTTGAGTACCTAAAGCTTCAAACAAACGCTCATTGCGTGCTTAGCGATAGCGGCACCATCACGGAAGAATCATCGATCTTAAACTTTCCTGCAGTCATGATCCGGGAAGCGCATGAGCGCCCCGAAGGCATGGATGTCGGTACGCTCGTCATGACCGGCCTTAATCCTGAGCGAGTGCTTCAAGCCGTTCGTTTGGTCACTTCCCAAGGTCGTATCTCATCCGATCGAACCTTTCCGTCAAGTCGACGACTATCGCTACGAAGCAGTTTCGAAGAAAATCGTGCGCATCATTCATAGCTACGTCGATTACGTAAATCGAACCGTCTGGCGCCGAGCTGTTTAGCAATACCAATCCCTTACGCTCGCAATCTTGGTGATGGCCATGCTAAAGAGATTGATGGATATCGTTTTGGCCTGCATCCTCACATGCTGCCTCTTGCCTGTACTTATTGGCACCGCAATCCTCGTCCGCTTAACCTCCCCCGGTCCGGCAATCTACTGGTCTCGACGGGTTGGACGATTCAACCAGATATTTGGATGCCCAAGTTTCGCACGATGCGGACTGATACACCGCAAGTGGCAACGCATCTTCTCGCGGACTACCGCACATGGGTAACGCCAATCGGTGACCTACTTCGCCGTACGAGTGTCGATGAGTTCCCACAGCTTTGGAGTATCCTACGCGGTGACATGAGCTTCGTAGGCCCTCGCCCCGCACTGTTCAATCAAGAGGATCTCGTCACCGAACGGACGAGGTTCGGAGTACATCAACTGCGTCCCGGTTTAACAGGTTGGGCACAGATCAATGGTCGAGATGAGTTGTCGATACCCGATAAGGTCGCCTTCGATGCTGCCTACTTGCAACAACAATCAATCTGGTTTGATACTCGAATCATCTTGTTAACCGTTCTCCGTGTTCTTAAGCGCGATGGAGTGAAACAAGCTGACGATGACAATAAAAATGCGGCATCGAGACATGCGGATCGCCGCGCCGCTTGACGTATTCTCGCCCTTTAGCTTATGAGTTTCTCCCGTGCGTGTTGTTGTAGCAAATGTTACCAGTGGTGGATTGAGCGGGGGTGCCAAGAAATACATTGCAGAGGTGATGCCTCGATTGGCGAAGAATCCGAACGTTAAAGACTTGACGGTCTTCGTTCCTCAAGCTGCATTGAGTACCTTCGGTAATGGGGAGTTTAGAGCGGAAGCTTGGCCAGACACAGATCCCCAAAAGCAATTCGTAGGGTTACGAGAACGGATCAAGTCAATTGATCCTGATGTTGTTTTTATCCCGACATCGCGCGTTATTGAAACAGGGTTGCCGACTGTCTCCATGTTTCGAAATATGGAGCCCCCTACCATTCCTTTTTTCGCTAACCCTATTCGCGAGTCTATCAAGAACGTTTTCCGCAATCGTGTAGCAAAATCATCCATACACCGAAGTGACGCAGTCATCACCGTCTCAGAGTATGTGAGAACTTTTCTAATAGAAAATTGGCGCATCACCCCCGAAAAGCTTCACACCGTTTACCACGGAATCTCAAATCCCTCGACAAAAACAAAATGCCCCGCCGCTTTAATTCATCTCACCCCCAACCGACCACTGATCTTTACTGCTGGATCCATCCGCCCCGCACGCGGGCTGATCGATCTTTGTAACGCGCTTCCGTGGTTATCGGAGTCGTTTAGTGATGACAAACCAGTCATTGCGATCGCTGGAGGGATCGATCCCGGCATGGAGGCGCATGCGTCAAAGCTGAAGAAAACCATTCGCAAGTTTGGTTGGGAACCGCATGTCGTTTGGACAGGCAAACTTACTCCAGAAGAAATGCAGTGGTGCTACCAGCGCTGCTCAGCCATGTTAATGACCAGTCGTGCAGAGGCTTGCCCAAACACCGTGCTTGAAGCGATGGCTGCCGGGTGTATCAATGTGTCAACCACGCAGCGACCTATGCCCGAGTTTTTTCAAGAGGCAGCCTTTTACTATCAACCCTTAAATGCACGCGAGCTGGCCCAAGCCCTGCGGCAATCACTATCACTGTCCGCCAGCGAGCGCGAACGGCGACGTGTTCAATCGAGAGAGTTAGTAAAACGCTTCACGTGGGATGATACCGTGAACGCAACCCTCCGAGTCTTGAATCAAGTCATTGAACAATCCACTTCGCAGCCCGACACCAAAGTTTTGAAATTCAAATCAACGGCAGCGTGAAGCAACCTGATTTTAACCCCCGGCTTTGTTTGCCACACGCTTGGCTCGCATTGGGCGCTGATGCTTCATAGCTGCTCGTAAATCCCCATCGTGGGGTTGTGGATATCTCGTCTTTTTAAGCGAATTCTTGTGCGATCAATGAGTTAGCAAACCTTGCTTTTTTGCGCTATCGACAAAGCTTGCCCCAATCATCGGGTTCAAGGCTTTAATCGCTCTCTCTTCCTTACACCCGCCGAGTTTTGCGCTAACTGCCTTGGTCAGCTGAACCGAATTAGAGAGTGCGCTCTGAGGTTTATTCCGAGTTTGCTGCCGAAGGTCTTCCGAGCCGAAGAATGCTGTCAAAACTAAAACTCTGGCTTAAGCTGGGCTCTAAAGGTCCAGAAAGACCGAAGCGAGTGCAACGAAGACTCGCAGTGGGGGAGCTGCTAGAACAACGCGCATTGTGTACGGCAACTCCATGGTATTCTGACCAATGGGCACACCGGCAACCGATTTCGATTCCTGCCCCAAGCAGTATTGGAACTCAGCCGCTCAACGATTTTCCCGTTTTGATTTCAGCAACCCGCTCTGATTGGCGGACCGTCGACAACGGAGGTGACGTCGTCAACGCTCAGGGTGCCGACTTTCTTTTTACGGCGGCCGATGGTCAAACCGAACTGGACTTCGAGTTAGAGTCGTTTGACCCAGAGACCGGCACATTGGTCGGCTGGGTCCGCATCCCGAGTCTTTCTGGGGAACTCGACACTGAAATCTTCGCTTACTACGGTAGCTCTGCCGTTAATGTGCCGTCGCGTGACACAGGTGTTTGGTCAACTTATCAATCCGTCTATCACTACAACGAACAAACGACTCATACCACGAACGCATGCGCGGCCACTGTCTGTGATTCCACCGCAAACGGTTATCACTTAACAGGTTCTGTATCGCTTACGGACAACTATGAGCGTGGAGTGGCGGGGACAGCGTTGTCATTTGCTGCGTTAGATGCTCCGCTTTATGCTCAAAATTATGTTGTTCAAGGTAATACGTTAACGCTATCGACGTGGTTCTGGGCAGATAACAAAGTTGCATCAAACTATCTTGTTGCGCTACCGCGTACACAAACCAATAACGGTTTTGATTTGCAATTGACTGATTCGATCAAGACAAATCTCAACGCGTCAAACTACCGGAACACGAGTTTCTTCACTAACTATGCCAACGAAGAATTCCATCAACTCGTCGCCACTTATGATGGCATCGCGTTGCAACTCTACTACGATGGCGAACTTGTCGCATGGACACCTCAAAGCGGAATCGCTAACTTAAGCGCAAATATGCTTGCTGTCGGCGGATTTAGTGAGCTGCTTCCTCAATTCAAGTTCTCAGGCGTTCTCGACGAGACCCGAATCGCTAACGAGGCCAAATCGGCTGCATGGATTGCAACAGAGTATAGCAATCAGAGTAATCCAAATCAGTTCTATAATCTTGGTTTGTCCGAATCGTATCAACTTCATCTTTGGAACTCCGTTCCTCGCGAGGAGCGCGCGGCTGCACCCTGGTATTCGGACGAATGGAACTACCGTAATTCGTTGCTCGTTCCAGCTGGCAAAATCTCAGGCACGCAAAAGCTTTATAACTTTCCGCTGCTTGTTTCGGGGACGCGACCTGAATGGCGATCCGTGGCACATGGAGGCTCCGTCATTAATGCGAACGGAGCTGATTTTGTGGTTACTGCGGACGATGGTCGCAGCCAGCTCCCTTTCGAGTTGGAATCGTATGATCCACAGACAGGTAAACTCGAGGGATGGGTGCGAGTTCCTGAACTAACACCACAGATCGAGAATGAATTTTTTGTTTACTTTGGAAGTTCTCTGCGCACGCTTCCGGGTTCCAGTGAACGTGTTTGGAAATCATACCAATCGTCGTATCATTATGCTTCCGCACCCGCGAGCATCGCAATAGATTGCGAATCTGCAGTATGCGACTCATCGATTAATAACCATGACCTGACAGGACAAACAATAACCCAGGCCAACATGACATCCGGTGTCGTGGGAACTGCACTCGATTTCTCCGGCCTGACTAATGGGCTTAACGTAGGCAACTATGTTGTGAACGGCCAGTCGCTCACACTGTCCACTTGGTTTAAAACTTCGTCTCCTAGTGACATTAGTTACCTCGTGGCCTTGCCACGAACGCCAACCAATAATGGATTCGATTTATTACTAGATGCCGCTGTTTCAACGAACATCACGACGCCTACCTACTACAGTGCGGCTTCGTCATCTTCGTATGCAGATGGTGCATTCCACTTTCTGGCTGCGACTTACGACGGTTCAACCATTAAGCTTTACTTTGATGGATCGTTGGTCGCCACCACGGTCGTACAGGGGACAGCAAAATTAGACCTCAAGCAACTTTGGGTTGGGGGTTTCAGTGAAGCACTCTCGTCGCACCGCTTTCGTGGCATATTAGATGAGACTAGGATCGCCAGTAATGTAAAATCTGCGGATTGGATTCAAACAGAATATCGCAATCTCATATCCCCACAGGATTTTTACCAATTCGCCGATGTGGAGTTGCGTCCTGGATCGCTTTGGTTCGATTCACTTTGGCAATTTCGTAAACCACTGACCCTGTCTAACGTGGCGGCCAATGCCCAAGCCATTGAAGAACCCGTGCTGATTGAAGTATCGTCACCTGACTGGCGTTCCACGAATTATGGCGGCCAGATGCAGTCGTCCACCGCAGCCGATCTTCGCTTTACATCTGCGGATGGTACCTCATTGTTGGATTTCGAACTTGCTTCTTATGATCCGACAAGCGGTAAAGTGGTCGCTTGGGTGAAAGTTCCACGTTACGGACTTATGCCGGAAACTCGGATCTATGCATATTACGGCAACGGGCTCGCTACGAGCGCTTCGAACCCCGCTCAGGTTTGGCGCGACTATAAGTCCGTTTATCACTTCGACAATACACCGGAAGACGCTTTGTTGCTTTGTGGAGCCACCGTATGCGACGTAGCGGGTAATAATCATCACTTGTTTGGTTCAGGACTGTCCCAACTAGATCTGGTCAACGGAATTGCAGGGTCGGCATTATCGTTGGAAAACGCAACGAATGGACTTACGGCCAGCAACTACTCGATCGTCGGCAATCATTTGACGATGTCGGTTTGGTTTACCGCTGACGAGATGGTGGATTCCGAATATCTGTTGGCGCTTCCAAAAACACTGACCAATAATGGCTTCGACCTTCAACTCAACTACCTCGCTCTAAATGGGAATGTGTTTACAAACCATTGGGATCAAGCGAGTGCAGCGCGAAACTACTTCGATAGTCAATATCATCAACTTGCCGCAACCTTTGATGGTACGAATGCCAAACTCTATTTCGATGGTCAACAAGTGGCAAGTTTGGTTCATCCAGGCCAGCTCAATCTTGGCCTAGCTCAACTCTTCGTCGGTGGCTTCAGCACAGCACTCGATGATCTGCGATTTCATGGAGTCGTTGATGAAGTCCGAATTGCCGAACGGGTAATGACGGCAGAAGAGATCGCTTTTACATACCAGAACATGGTATCCGGGGGAAGTTTCATTCAAATCGGGACAGCAACCGAGCGATTCGATAGTTCAGCTTGGATTGCGCGGATGGACCTTACGATCGATAATACTGAATCGCTCGAAGACCTGATCGACTATCCCGTTGAATTGCAAGTTACGTATCGCGAAGGGATGAAACCCGACTTTAGCGACCTGCGGTTCCTATCTCGCGACGGATATATGTCATTGCCTTTCTGGATTGAATCTTTCACTCCGTCTGCAACGGCAAATGTGTGGATCAACGTGCCTTTCATTCCCGCTTTATCCAACACTTCGCTGTGGATGTTATACGGCAACGAGAACGCTTCCTCGGCAGCGAATGGTGGAGCGACGTTCAGTTACTTTGACGCTTTCAATGACAACGTAATTAACACCGGACTTTGGGACGTGACTTCAGGCTATCCGCAAGAATACAACGATCAACTAATCATCAAAGACGAACCGGAATCCCTGAGATCGAAATTCACGTTGACTCCCGGGTATGCGATCCGAAGCCGGACTTGGTTCGAGTCGAGAGGCACAACACAGTATGGTATTTCAGATGCACATAATGGCTCGGTGATCCAGGCACTAACAGTTACCTCGGTAAATCCCCGTGTTTCGGCGATCAGCGACCAGAATTCGGGACACTCATTTACTGACGCCGAAACGAATGTGTGGCGCACCTGGGAAATCCTATGGAATGAAACCACAGCGCAAGTTGTAAATCAGGAGTCAAAGGAATCATCTCCATTGATATCCCACGGATCGAACCAAGCGAGAATCGTTGCGACCTCGACCTTTCCTAGACTCCAGTTTGATTGGATCGCGGTTCGCAAGATCATCGCCAACCCACCCGTGGCCGAACTGGGAACCGAACAAGGCAATCCACTGCATAGCCAACGCTTCTCGGCCAACTTTGGTCAATGGGACCAGCTTGCCGAGACGGTTCCAAACACGACTACTCGGTTTGCTCCACGTGACTCCGGCGGTGAACTGGTCTTCAACGGTGCTATGTGGGTCCTTGGCGGATGGGTCGAGTCACAAGGGCGCGTGAATGATGTTTGGAAATCGACCGACGGAGTCAACTGGACTCGCGTAGTTGAGCATGCACCGTGGGAGGCGCGCAACCTGGCAGGAGTAACCGTGTTTAACGGACGCATGTGGATTGCGGGTGGGCTAAGTACGAATTCTTTTGACGATGTTTGGTCGAGCGCCGATGGAGTACATTGGACCCAGGAGATTGAACATGCTCCCTTTGGACCACGCGGCGCGTTCACTCTAACCTCCTTCAATGGAAAGATGTTCGTGATCGGCGGCATGAACTTCCGCGCAGATACGATTTTCCCTGTCCATTACAACGATGTTTGGTCGTCAGTAGACGGAAAGAATTGGATCCTTGAAACCGTCGCGCCTTTCCCCGCCCGCTCTGCGTTCAACACCGTCGCTTTCAACAATCGCCTTTGGGTGTTCGGTGGTGGCGTGTACGATCGTCAATTCATTACAACAAACTACAACGATGTTTGGTCAAGCGCCGACGGCGTAACTTGGCAGCAAGAGGCATCTGCGCCTTGGGGTCCCCGACGCTTCGCAAATGCAGTCGTACATCGCGGATACATTTATATTATCGGGGGTAATCATCGTGGTAATCTAAGTGATGTCTGGGCCACGAGCGATGGAACCAACTGGGTCGAAGTGGTCGAAAACAGACAGTACTCTGATCGCCACGAGCCGTTGGTCTACAGTTTCGAGAATAGCCTTTGGGTCATTGCCGGCTTGGGCGATCGGCTTAACAACGATGTGTGGCGCCACCTCTAACGACACGTAATTTCGCACGTGTGCGACACCACTACCTAGGGAAAACTCCGTTTGCAATAATGATCTTTTGCCCACATGCTCCTGTCTTAAGAATGAATCAACATGGCGGAAGAGTCAATTGATGGCCTGTTCAAGGTTCCCCTTGTTTTTGTGGGCAACTTTGCGAATATCCGTGCGTCTTCGGAATATCAGAATCAAGAGCAAACCAACGAGAGCTTTTCAGAGAAATGGGTCAAGTTGGATCAAGCAAGCGATACTAGCGCGCTGGAGAAATTCCAGAGGAACTGGGTGCTGCAACTCTACGGTTTTGGAGACGAGCAGGGGTTTCGCAACTTTCTTTCCGATAAACGGTATATCATCGATGCTGGTTGTGGCCTGGGTTATAAAAGCGAATGGATGGCGAGACTTGCCCCTCACGCCCAGGTCTTTGGTATTGATTTTTCAGAAGCGGCTGAAGTGGCGGCCCGCAGGTACCAATCGATCAAGAACCTTAAGTTCATCCGGGCTGACATCGCAAATCTCCCCTTTCGTCCAGGAGTCCTGGATTTTGTTCTCTGCGATCAGGTCATCCATCATACTGAGAACCCCAAAGCGACATACGCCCACTTAGCATCGCTTTTGAGTTCCTCCGGAAAGCTCGCTTGCTATGTGTATGCAAAGAAAGCGCTCCCACGTGAGCTCGTTGATGACTATTTCCGCAAAGCGACGCATGGTTTCAGCCATGAACAAATGTGGGAGTTTTCGAGCCAACTGACGGAACTGGGTAAACGCCTTACCGAACTCAATGTGCGGTTCCAATGTCCGGCAATTCCCTTGCTCGGCATCAAGCAAGGAGAGTACGACATTCAACGATTCATCTACTGGAATTTCATCAAGTGCTTTTACAACGCCGAATGGTCGAAATCCGAGAACGACTCTTGTAATTTTGACTGGTACTCACCCAGTAATGCTGAGCGATATGCACCAGAAGAGTTCCGAAACTGGTCCCAAGAACTAGGGCTCAAAATAGACTTCTTTCGCAGTGAAGAAGCAGCACATACTTCAGTTGCATCTCGGGTCTCATAGTCTTTGGCAAGGAGCCTGCGCCGAACTAAGGCAAACGGACTAAAAAACGTACCACTGAACCCACGCGATGAATCATTCAAGCTGCTGACAAAGCCGTTGCGCGCGGAGAGTCGTCAGAGCGCGCGAATTTGGGTCGTCTTCTCGAGCGAAGAAGCTTGGCGAAGCGGGCGATGCGATTGAAAACGCAAGGTTTTACGATCTGAGCGATAAACTTCAACCAGCTTCGTGACAGCCCAAGCAATGCACCAAAGCGGAATGATGCGTGTTAACGCAGACGACAACAGAATATTAGTAAACTCGCCGCATACCAGACCCGTCGACATCATGACGATGAAGCCATAGGACAATGCGAAACGCATAGTACGCAGCCGGACACCATTTTTCAATTCACGCATTAACCTGCCGTAGATCATGATCGTATAGTGCATCGCCACCCAAAGAATGAGCAGCCCGGCAATTGTTCCTAAAACCCAACCAAAGTTAATCACACCTTCGGCAATCATTCCAGTACTAAGATTTGATGCCCCATCCCATGCATCACCGGTGTATTGCTTCGTTAATACGACTCCCCCCGTATCCGGCTTTTCAGGCCACCACGCCCGCGGAATTGGATTCAACACAATTGTCAGAAAGGTCATTCCTAATTGCAGCTCATCCGGCTCGCGACTGTACACTAAATCAATTGGCTCAATTCCATACTTAAAGTGCGATATCTCGAGTAAATCCTCCGCGGACGCCAATCCGGTCTCGATACCATATGTTCCATAACGGTAGCCATTTCTCGCAACACCAATCAAACTTGCGCATAACAAAATACCAACTGCGACGACACTGGCTAATGGAATACTCACTCGCTTGTTTAGGTAGTGATAAGCCAACAACATAAAGATGATGTTGTTCAGCAATGCACCGCGTGAACCAGAAGCTAACCCAATGAGCACAAACATTCCAAAATGTGCAGCATAAACCAGCCACCAAGTGGAGCTCGTCCTGCGATTAATCAAGCCCACGGCAAAGTAAACCAAGTTAATCACTGGAAACACGTTAATGATTGTCGTCAACGCCCCCAAACCGCGAAACTCAATGACTCGCATACCCAAGTTATTGATGTAGCTCTCAACACCGCCCATCGTTCTAATAAGCCAGAACTGAGCCAGTAGTGGTGGAATTGATATGATCCAAAACGTCACCCCTAACCCATACATAGGTAATCTTTTCTGGGAGACAGCGGGATCTTCTATCAAACGCTTCAATCCACTGAGTCGCTTGACCAACTGACTCTCTTGCACTGAAAGGATAGCTCCGAGCAAGCACATGGTGAGATAAGCCAAGGTTACCGCCGTACTGTACTCTGTCACAAAGATGTTGGCGAAGTAAATGAACAGCGCAAACATGTATAGCTTGACTGGGGAGAAAATGTCTCGATTGGTCAACAATGAAAATAGAGTCACTGAGGTCCAAATGAGGAAGATGAACAGTCCCATGACCTAGACTCCTTCTGAGACACTACTTGCGCTGCGAAGAGGCATTTCCGGAGCTGCGATCTGATAATCGCTCCCGAGGTTTTGGACGACGGTGCCTCGACGATCTACGGACCAAAAACGCAATGCTAAAACAATGCAGATAATCTCATTCCATTCTTCCTCTGTGGGAAATCGCATGGCGATCAACATAATGGGATACAGAATCATCCCAGATATCTTGAGCACAATAGATAGGTGCCAAAGCGGCTGGTTAAGCTGATCTGCGATAGCGATCAAGGCCAAAGACGGCACGGTTCCGATCGACGCGAGACACAGACGACGCAAATCAAAACGCAGTTGGTACAGCTGCTTTGAATAATAAATCCGCAAAGCGTTCCACAACATGACGCTTAATAAAGTCGCAATCGTTGCACCGTTAAAGCCGTATAACGGTATCAAAAGCCAGTTTAACAACACGTTGGTCACCGCCGCCGATGCCAAACAGAGATTATCGATTCCGCCACGCTTGGCCATCACGATACCAAAATTAAATAACTGGCCGATACCAATGTGAACATAGGCCAAGGCAACCAACGGGATCACTTGCCAAGCATCCTCATACTGTGAGTCCGAGGAAACTAACCATGTCAGCTCCCTAGCAAATGCGGTAAATCCCAAAAACAGAATCATCCCGTAAAGATAGAGCCAAACCGTAAACCGTTCTATGGCATTTTTCTGCTCGTCAGGTGAACCCTCAAGCCGCAAAAGAATCGGATACACGCCTCGCTTGAACGGCTGACTTAGCAAAACAGTCGTAACTGCCCCCAGCCGATAACCTAGGTCATAGATCCCTACTGCCTCGGTACTGACGAGAGCAGCCAACAAATAACGGTCGCCTGAATGCAGAATCAAGTCTGAATAGGCCGCAGGGAGCAGCGAATACCCCCAGCGCATAGGTGCTGAAAGATCGATCCGAAAGTCTAGCTTGGCTTGATTCAGCAACGGTCGCAAGGACGCTAGACATAGGAACCCATATTGCGCGGCACTACCGATTGCCATCCCTTTCACACCTAAATCGAACTCAGTCAGAGCGACCAGCGAGATCGACGTGCCCACCAACACACCAAGCAACGAAGTAAAAACGGAGTATTTAACCCGCTCACTCAACTGAATATAGAGCAAACCAAATGATGCGAGAGGTTGCGCTGCGACCGTGATCGCGTACCAGTACACAACAGACGAATCTTCATGGTCAGGCCAAAAACAACGACCTCCCCAGGCGAATAGAACCCCAGCCACCACCGATTTGCTGACCAGAAGCAATAACAAGTTCCCAACTAAGTTTGGTCGGGAAATCCCATTCGAATCATGAAAGAACCGTTCCAAAGCAAGAACGACGGGTGAAACAACAAAATAGTTTACAAACGTTCCAGAAAGTACCAGTAAAGAGTACGCACCAAATTCTTCTGGCGAAACACGATCCGTAATGAACGGAAACAGGATAAAGATCGCAACCCGCTCAAGAATGATGCCAAACAGATAGAACAGACTGCTTGCGAGCCCTCGCCCTTTAAAGGACTTCATGCTAGCCTCCTGCTCTACCAAATGCTCATCACCATGATCGTCACTCAGCCATTAAGCGGCAGACCGCTCATCCTGTATCTGTGCCAATTGACGACAGCCATAAACAGTGAATCGATTTGACTCGTAAAGTCGAACGAAACTGGAGAAGTCGTAGTGTTTGCCGCCAGACCTCTGCACGAAAGACGCTGCGGCCGTTTTGTCAACCACTATCAAGTCCACATGATAACGATCGATCAATTTGGCAAGATCAGCATTTGGCCAAGGATAAGCGTCCGTTATCAGTTCTTTGTAATCCTTCAGTTTGTCGCCGCGTGGAGCATTGATGTGAAAATTGACGGTGCGATGATCCGTGCGAAAACACATTAGAAAGCTTAGGCGCAAATCGATCGTCAGCAGACAACTTGGTGGCTGCTCTTTAACCCAACGATAAAGCGCCAAGCGTTCCTCATCATTCTTTCTGACCAGAAACGATATCCAATAATTGCACCCGAGACCAAAAATTGAAACGAGCGCCATGCTACCACACAACCACCATAACCGTTGGTCATTCAATTGTAGCAAGCGATAGGCGGCCAAGATGCAAACAGGTGTTACGGAATGAATGACGTAACGACTCCCTTCACCCAGAAAACGACACCAGGGGGTGATGGTCACCAGCATACTGATCAAACCGGCGACATACCAAAGCAATAGGAGCTGTTCTAGACGTGGCGAATCTGCGACCCATACGGGATGCATCCAGTAAGAAGCACCGAGGACAATCGACCATGGGAAGAGGGTAAAGCTAATAAAGAAGTAGTGCGTCGCCAGCAGTCGCAATGCACGCTTTGGCTCTCGAATAAGTGTCAATGGCCACAAAACTAACGCCCGGATGGTATAGTCCGTGGTTGCCGGATGACGCGTCGTTAGATATGTGCAATAGAAGTACGAGTGGTGAATGCATCCTCGCAGGATTCGAAGCAGGTGACCTCGCGACACCAAAGTTCCGAAGACGACCCCGATTGGAAGCATCAGCATGGGTCGAAAATCGATCGCCATGATGCATAGCAGCGACGTAATGAAAACTATCGCCTGCACTCCAAAGTAACTGGAGAGTGCCACCAGTCCCGCAGCGATTCCGCCAACGACTAACCAACCGAGACTTCCGGAATGCAAAAAGCAGACAACGCTCAGAAAATGCGTCGCCGTCAACAGAACTCCTACAGGACGCGCTGACAAGCGGAACACTCGGCCGTAGTTCTCAATACCCAAAAGCAATGGAGTTGCAGCAAACATCATCGTTGCTGCGAACGCAGCATGGGCCGCATGCTCATTTTCGAAATAGAGCTGGCCGAAGTACCAAGCAAACACAAACAACATTCCCGCATGGACCGTCTCGACCAAAGGACCGAACACAGGCTCCAAATGATCGACGACGCGCTGCGGTAGAAAAGACAACAACCAGTGGTAGAGTGTTGGATAGTCTTCCTTGTCCGTCAGTAAGAACTTTTCTCGGAAGTCAGGAATTCGATGCCGATTCGCGCGAAATCCGTCAATCAAGTTTAGATGATTGATGACATCGCCCGTCGATAGGTCCGGTCGACCAAACAGAATCAACGGCATGACGCGAATCAACAGCGTCGTTGCCAGTGCTCCCACAAAGAGCATCAATAACATTGCATTCATAGGGCGAAGAACTAAATGTTGGTTTTCGAAGTGTATTTTTGATAGAAGCTCATTGGCACCAGATCGTACTTCGCCATTAAGCCGAAGATCGGACGCATTCGTTCAAACAACGGCTTGTAGGTCTTGAATTCCCGATAGTTCCGCTTCGGTAAGTTCATGTAGTGCGCAAACTCGGCGTCGGAAAACCCGAGACGCTTCTTCACAAGCTCGACGATCTCAGGATCATACGACGGATGGTTCGCGAGTAGTTGTGCACCTTCTTCAGCTGTAAGCTGACCGGAACGAACCAAAGCTGAATAGCCTAGAGTACGGCAGTCATACCCAAATCGCTGCGGCAGAAAATAAGAATGATAGAACGCAGTGAAACGGTTCTCCAAATGGTGACCACCATACCACTGCCAGCCATACTCCTTTGCGAGAAAGGCTTTGGATTCTTCCTTGTTGTAATCCATGTAATACAGTGGACGAATCTTCTTGATACGATTTACAGCGGTCCATTTCAAAAAGGACGTCAACCAGAGATTTGGGAATGTCTTCATCGGCAGCTCACCGTACTGTCGGTGGATCGATTGGATGTACTTTGCATCCATATACAACCATCCGAGTGGCGAAACCCCCTCGGTACGGAACGAGTGACCCTCGAAGATGTAGCGGATCTTGTGCTCAGCACATGCACGGTACAAAGTGGTGGCAAGTCCAATGTCCGTTGGTGCTTCAATATCCGCGACACCCGCTTTAAAGAAAGCGCGATAAAGGTCGTCGTACTCAGCGTTATCAACCACGACGGTGTAGAGGTCCACCTTCAAAGCCTTGAGCAACCTACGGATGTTTTCCGTCGCAATTGTTGAATTCCAAGTATTGTCAAAATGCACTGCGAGTGGGCGCAGACCTAATTCAATCGCCTTGCATAACAACACCGATGAGTCGCAGCCACCGCTCACTCCAACAACTACGTCATACTTCTTCCCTCTGCCAGCAGCCTTTACCGTGGCTGCAATCTCCTTGAGCTTTTCCGCACCTACTTCGCCGTTCGGGTATAACGACTCCAATCGGTCATGCACTGCGCAGTAGTTGCAGACTCCTCGTTCATCAAAATGAATCGCTGGTGTCTCTTCATCGTACAAACAGCGTGCGCAGCGTTTCAGCTTTGGCTTGGGCGGGGTTACCGCTACAGCAGCGGAGGCCACTACGGACGTCGAACCTGTCGTTAACATGACATTATCCTTTTTTTGTGACAACTATTAAGCCGCCCGGAGAGGCAAGTACGGCTCAAGCTCTTGGGGAGAAGGAAAGTTAATCAGTACCGCGCGATTAGGACCTTGGTAAACAACCATGCTTCCCACGGCGACCGCAGCTGCTCCACCATCTGCGACCGCTTGGTGCAAATGCGATAAACTACCCGCACCACCGCAAGCAATCACAGGAACGTCAACGGCTTCCGATACTCGCTTCACAAGATCGAGATCGTACCCCTGCATCATGCCGTCCCGATCCACCGACGTAATCAATATCTCACCAGCCCCGGCGGCGACGGCTGCCTCGGCATGCTTGACCGGATCTCTCCCGGTTTTAGCGGTTCCGTTCTGTGCCATCACTTCGTAGCCACCAAAGAATTTTTTCTTGGCGTCAATCGACACAATGACGCTTTGACTACCAAAACGATCGGCCGCCTCGCGCACAACACGTAGATCGTGGATCGCCGCAGAATTAAGCGCTACTTTTTCAACTCCCAACGAAAACAATTTTGCCATTTCACTAACATCGCGCACGCCTCCGCCATAGGCAAAAGGCATAAAGCATTCCGTGGCGATGTTTTTAAGCAGTTCATACGGCGGCGACTTGCCTTTTGCCGAAGCCGTAATGTCAAGAAAAATCAGTTCATCGACTTCCATCTCATTGAAGATCCGCACGGTGTTAATCGGATCGCCAATGTAAGCCGGGTCACGGAATCGCACCGTCTTCACCAACGCATTGTTGCGCAACAGCAAACATGGAATGACGCGCGTACTGATCATGCTTAAGCGGCCTTTGCAAATCGTGCGAGCACATCCATGCCATAACGATGGCTCTTCTCAGGATGAAACTGCGTGCCATAGATGTTGTCGCGTTGTACCGATGAGGTAAACGGTATTCCGTACGTCGTTTGACCTGCCACATCCCTCTCTTGATCACATACCACGTGATAGGAATGCACGAAATAAAATCGCGGCTTTGCTTCCCCCTCCGGAAATAGCTTTGCTGAATTCTTCATTTCCACCGAATTCCAGCCCATATGGGGTACTTTTAGCTTCGGCTCCGATTCCGGCGCACGGAAACGAATCGTATCAGCAGCAACCCAACCAAGCCCTGCGAGGCTACCTTCTTCGCTGCCACGCGTTAGCAACTGCATACCCAAACAGATACCTAACACGGGCACTCGATCGACCAACACTCTTTGATTCAGCAATCCAATAAGATCTAACTTTGCCAACAACCGCATGCCTTCATCGAATGCTCCGACGCCAGGCAATATGAGCTTGTCAGCAGATGCTATCTCAGCACGATCCGATGAGATCAGTGCTTGAGCACCCGTTTTCTTGAGCATGTTTTGGACCGACCCAACATTGCCCATTCCGTAATCGATGATGACGATCATAGTACAGATTCCTTGCACGAAGAAACTTGTAGCGATGTCGTCGTTTTGAAGAAAGACCAGATTAGCGCCGGCTATTCGTAAATCAACTGAACCCGGTCATCAGCATCAATTTCCACGCGTCCTACGCGCCGTGCCGGCACGCCCATGAGAATCGAATTCGGTGGTGCGCTGCGGTTAACAAAAGCGCAGGAGCCAATCACACATCGGTCGCCGATCTCGACCCCCATGCGAATGACGGTTTGGCTTCCGATGTAACAGTTGCTACCAATTTTTGTCGGAGCCTGGGGATAAGGCTGCTTTCCACCCGTCAATGCCCATGCAACGGACTCATGCGTGTAAATTTGTACTCCCGCACTGATGCTGCAATAGTCCCCAATCGTTAGACCACCAGACCCGTCGAGAATGGTCATGGGGCCGATCCATGTATTCCTTCCGACTTTAACTTCGCCGAAAATATAGGCCGAATCGTAAATGCTCGTGCCTTCGCCGAATCCCAATCGCTTTGCCCGCTCCCAACGGTTGGATAACAACTCGGTGAGCGGCAAATCGCGCTTCCAATTCGACTGCATCTCTGTTGCTAAGGAATGATGCAGATCGCGTATAGCATTGCGAAGCCCTTCGTCGCTTTCCATCACTGTTTGCATATCACTCAAGCAACTTTACCTGCTTCCACCATACCCTCGGCTGGCCGTGTGCGAATGGAGTGCGGACGCGGAGTCACGCTCTTAAAACTGTTCGATTTCAAAAAGACTTGGCACCAAGCATCGAATGACAGTAGCGACCAAATGAGTAATCGCCGATTCTCTTTGCCAGTTAAGTGCTCGGATAAAAGCCTTTGGACCTCATTAAAGTTCATGTAGTTGTAGATGGGCGAACTGGGTGTTCCCAAGGTATCGCAAACATAATCGATGCTGTCGCCCTTGAACCAACTCGCATCAGGCGCCGAGAAACCCTGTTTCTCCGCTTTTGAAATCTCAGGCGGCAGGATCCCTGACATCGCTTCTCGGAGTAACAGCTTGCCATCTCGATTGCGCTGGAAGTACTTCTCAGACCGATTACCTGGTTCATTCTCGTTAATTCGGACTACTTCTTTGAGATTGCCGAGTTTCAGATGCACAGGCAAATTCATGGCGAAATCAACGAGATCATTGTCAAGGAACGGGACGCGAGCTTCTAGTCCATGAGCCATTGACAACTTATCTTCAACAATCAACAAACCGTGCAGAAACGTCTTGGCTTCAAGGTACAGGCTATGATTGACATAGTCCTCAGGCCGTTGCAAATGCATTGCATGATGGTCGAACACATTGCGAAAGATATCACGTGTCGAAACGTGCTTTATCGAATTCCAAATCGGGCTGAAAACTTCACGTGCTGTCGAAGACTCCAGCAGTCGTTGCCAGTATCCATAGTACTTATCAACATAGTCTTCAAAGTCCACATTCACGACGGCGCGATAGTAACGCCATGGATATCCTCCAAAGATTTCGTCGCCACCTGTGCCACCGAGCACAACCTTGACGAACTTCGAGGCCAGTTGGGCTGCGTAGAAGTTAGGATAGCTTTGGCCTACACGTGGTTCTTCAATATGCCATGCCAGGCGATGCATGATTCTTTCCATGTCACCTGCTTTGAGAACCATTTCATAGTGTTCGGTTTTGCATAAATAGGACATGTGCTCGGCACGTTCGCGTTCATCGAACGCAAGCTCTAAGCCCGAAGCAGAATGCAGATCGAATCCACAAGTAAACGTTCGAATGTAAGGCAACTGCGATGCGGCAACGGCTGTGATCGAACCGGAGTCCATTCCACCGCTTAAATAACAACCTACTTCGACATCACTAATTAGCTGCCGACCGACAGCTTGGCGAAATAGATGCGTTAGCTCTTCCAAGTAAGATTGAGAAGAGCGGCGAGTTTCTGGCTCTCGGAATTGAAAATCCCAGTATTGACTGGGAAGCTTACCCGTTTTGGATTGACCGTCGAGATAGAGATAGCAACCTGCCGGGAACGTTTGAATGCCTTGAAATAAGGTATTGTCGGAAAACAAGTTCTGAAAAGTGAAATACTCGAGCAGCGCTTCCTGGTTTAGCTCAACCCGACATAGCGGATGTGCTAACAGCGATTTGATTTCCGAACCAAACAAAAACGTGTCGCCACGCCAAGCGAAGTAAAGTGGCTTAATCCCGAAGCGATCTCGCGCGAGGAACAATTGCTTTTCAACGCGGTCCCAGATTGCAAAAACAAACATCCCATTGAATCGATTGAGCGCGGCGGTCCCCCATTGCTCATACGCGTGAAGGACCACTTCGGTATCGGTTTGCGAGTGGAAGCAATGCCCAAGCGCCTCAAGCTCAACGCGCAACTCTTTAAAATTGTAGACTTCACCGTTATAGCTAATGACAAAGCGCCCGTTTGCAGTCGCCATGGGTTGATGCCCTGACTGCGACAGGTCAATAATCGCTAGCCGTCGGTGGCCCAATCCACACTGGCCATCGACGAATTGCCCTTCACCATCCGGTCCTCGATGGGCAATTGCGTCGGTCATCTTTCTCAAAATCACAGGAGACGCCGGTTGCCCGTCGAGATGCAGAACTCCTGTAACACCACACATCGCTAGATTCCTTAGCTCAACAGAGTTTGAAATTGTGCGAGCTTCGCTAAGCAGCGGCGCGCTTGGTTCCTACCGAACGAATCGCAGTGACAACCCGCGCGTAGTCCTGGTCCGACATCCGATTGTGCAACGGAATTGCCATCGTCAAACGATCGGCATCGCGGGCGTTCGGATAATCACTCTCCGACAAACCTTGTCCATCTCGGTAGTATCCGAGCATATGAACCGCATGTGTTCCGGGACGTGTGCTGATACCCTGAGAATCCAAGTACGCCATAATCTCGTTACGGCGCATCGGTGCTCGACTCTCATCAACACGGCACACAAAGGCTTGCCAGGAATGCTCTACCCCTGCAGCAACCTTCGGTAATTGCAACCAAGGGACGCTGGCAAGCTCACGCTGATAGTGAGCCGCCATCTGTCGGCGCTCTGCCAAGTAACCATCGAGTTTGCTCAATTGCACGGTGCCGACAGCACCTTGCAAATCTGTCATACGATAGTTAAAACCCAGCAAGTTAAACTCTGGTAACATCCACGGTTGTGCACCGTGATGTCGTTGCTCTTCGGAAATGCTCGCACCGTGATTGCGAAGCACATCCATCTTGGCCGCGAGACGATCGCTGTTGGTCGTCACCATGCCGCCTTCACCCGTCGTAATGATCTTCCGAGGATGAAAGGAGAAACATCCAATGTCCCCTAATCCTCCTGCCGGAATCCCATTTAAAGACGCACCCGCAGCACAAGCGGCATCTTCGATAATGGGGAGGTCTCCCACGACTTTACGTATCGCCGGGATGTCCGCGCATTGCCCAAACAAGTGGACCGCAATGATCGCCTTTGTACGCGACGTCAATGCAGCTTGAACACCTTCAGCGGTGAGATTAAAGGTACTAGGATCAATATCCACAAAGACGGGTGTCGCGTGGCAATACCGAACCACGTTTGCCGTCGCCACCCACGTGAACGCCGGCACAATCACTTCATCTCCAGGCCCAATATCGAGCGATGCCAACGCTAGATGCAACGCGGTCGTGCAACTCGTCACTGCCAAGGAATGCTTGACTTGATGACGTCGACAAAATGCCTGTTCAAATTCACGCACCTTAGGACCCTGTGTTAACCAACCGCTCATCAACGGTTCTTTAACAGCGAGCCACTCTTCTTCGCCAGTGCATGGTGTCGCAATCTGAATACGAATCGGTTTTTCAACTTTAGGCGGCACGGTGCATGACCTCCATTCTGCGCTGAGCAACTTCTTCCTTGTGCCCGTTACGCCATTCGATCAAACGCCGAATACCTTCACGCAACGTGACCTTTGCTCGGAAATCCAAGTCTTTGGCTGCTTTCTTGGGACAACCCACACGATTCTTCACAAACGTTGGACCCGCAGGTTCATACACCACATCGAGCGAAGACCCAGACTCGTCGAGTACCAACTCTGTCAGTTCGCCAATCGAAGTTCGGATACCGGTTCCTACGTTGTAAAACTCGTCTGTTGCACTAGCCTTCATCGCCTGCACATTGGCCAACGCACAGTCGCCGACATACACAAAGTCATAGGCTTGCTTGCCATCGCCGTAAACGACAGGAGGTAATCCAGCATCAATCCGATCCAAGATCTTCATAATGACGGAGATATAGGCTCCCTGATAATCTTGCCGCGGTCCATACACGTTCATATAGCGCAGCCCAACGTAATCGAAACGCTGAGGAGTGCTTTTGAAGCGATGGTAGAGCGCGCGAGCCATGTGCTCTCCGGCGATCTTCGTTGCGCCGTAGAAATTGTTGTTGTTATAAGGGTGATCTTCGGCCATCGGTTCCACAACGGCATCACCATAGACCGACGCCGACGATGAATAAACCAGTCGCTTAACTCCAGTCTTGATGCAGGCCTCTAACACATTGAATGTGCCGCCGATATTGACATCAAAGGCAGATCGAGGAAAGTCATGGCAGTGCAGCAACCAGAGCGCTGCGAAATGGAACACTCCATCCATGCCTTCCATGGCCCGTTGCAGAATATCTGTGTGCAGAATATCACCACCGAACGGAACGACCGTCACACGGGGATCCTGCATGGCATTCGCGAGGTTTTCGCGTCGCCCGCGCGTGAAGTTATCATAGATTCGCACTTCGGCCACCGGCTCCTGCAACAGCGCATCCACGGTGTGCGAACCGATTAATCCAGCACCACCAATCACCAAGAGTTTCTTATCCGCTAAGTCCATTTGAATCCTTTCAGTGAACAAAAGCTAAGTGGGTAGAATAGTGAATTCGCTCAATTTCTGTAAAGAGCAGTTCCCTCCAGAAAGACCAGCAGACCAATCGTTCTAAGCAGCAACACGGCGTCGCCGCTGCAACAGAACGTCTTCGATCGAACGAATCACATGGTCCTGCTGAGCTTCGGTCAAATGCGGGTACATCGGGAGGCTGATGATCTGCTGGGCAATCCGCTCAGAGATTGGAAACTTCCCTTGATGATTTCCCATCTCCCGGTGAACTTCCTGCAAATGCAGCGGGATTGGATAATAGACAGCCGTGCCAACTCCCTTTGCCTTGAGCGAATTGCCGAAGCCATCACGATCATGCACAAGTAATGAGTACTGGTGATAAACCGAGTAACTTTCGGCCATCCCAGGATTAGCCACTTTGTCTGATGTTGGCAGAGTGTAGTCACCCGCAACCAGTTCGTAGGGCAACTGAAGTTCGTCGAATCGAGATAACGCCTCGTTGTAGCGGTAGGCAATCCGCCGACGAGCTCGATTCCAGGCTTCAATTCGTTTGAGCTTGATTCGAAGTACGGCAGCTTGAAGTTCATCTAGGCGGCTATTCAAACCCAACTCTTCATGATGATACTTCACACGACCACCATGTCTTCGTAGCATCTCGACGCGTCCAGCTAGTTCGCCATCCGACGCCAAAACCATTCCAGCATCACCGAGTGCACCAAGGTTTTTGCTTGGGAAGAAGCTGAAGCAGCCCAGATCTCCTATCGTTCCAGTTGCCAGCCCTCGATAAAGCGCACCAAAGGATTGGGCACAATCTTCAACTAACTTTAACCCATGTTGCTTTGCTAACCGCTTCAACGGATCGAGCTCAACCGGCTGACCAAAGAGATGAACAGGCAAAAGCACCTTCGTCCGGTCTGTGATCTTCTCCGCAACTTGATCGATGTTCAAGTTGAAAGTCTTGGGATCTATGTCGACAAATATAGGTGTCGCTCCAACCATCCCGATTGCTTCAGTAGTGGCAACAAACGTGAAGGTGGTCGTAATGACTTCGTCACCAGGGCCAATCTTGAGTGCACGTAAAGCCAGATGTAAAGCATCGGTTCCGTTAGCAACACCGATCGCATGTTTCGCACGTGTAAAGGCGGCAACCTCGCGTTCAAACTCTCCGACTTCGGGACCTAGAATGTATTTGGCTTGGTCACAAGCGGACGCCAATGCCTGATCGATCTCTTGCTTAAGCTCGCAGTACTGCTCGCGGGGATCACATACGGGAATCATTCTTCAATCCTTTAAAACTCGATTAGTTTACTGCCCCGCGAAACCTAAGCCAGACGCTTGCACTCCGCAGAGATTACGCTGCTACGCGGTTACACTGCCCTTCCTTGATCAGATACTTTCTTCCACACTTGCATTCACTGCCAACACAATCCAAGTGCTTTAACAATAAGCCACATTCGCACGCCCAGCCTTTTTGCCTTGCCGGATTACCGACAACAACGGCAAACGGCGGCACGTCTTTAGTGACAACTGCACCTGCACCAATCAGCGCGTGCTCGCCAATGGTGACACCGCAAACAACGGTGCAATTAGCGCCCAGACTCGCACCACGCTTGATCAAAGTACGTCGAAAGTCATTGTCAGTGTTTCGCGGAAAAGCGGCGCGCGGAGTCAAGACATTTGTGAAGACGACTGACGGCCCACAGAATACATCGTCTTCGAGTTCGACACCTTGATAGACAGAAACATTGTTCTGAATTTTCACGTTCGAACCGATCAACACGGCGGGACCAATGACTACATTTTGCCCAATCTTGCACCCTTCTCCGATCACAGAGCGTGATAAGATATGACAAAAGTGCCAAACCTGCGTTCCAGCGCCGATCTGCACATGTTCATCAACATACGACGATTCGTGCACAAAGAAGTTCGTTTCCATAGCCATTGTTCACCTGCTTTACTATGCAGCGATCCGCATGTTGCCTTTGGTTATAACCGTTTGGTCTAACGCGGGGTGCCGATTACGCATGCCTGAGACGACTTCGCTGTGATTGATTGAATGCACCAACTCAATCGCAGGTCGCGCATCACTTATCCTCGTTCCACGACCCGCCAACACTTCGCGATAGACTTCAGTATGCAAGTCCGTGAACCCATGCGAAAACTCTATGGCTTGTCCGTCTAAAGTCATAGAGCGAAATGCGGGCTGTTGCTTGACACGGGTTTCTGCTGGTAAATCGGTTGCATCCGTCGACAGGAACCAGCGCACATCGGCACGCTCCAATCGCAGATAACCCGCCATCTTGTCGCTTGCTCGCAGGTGTAATTCACTTTCTTCAACGCCACCAAATAGCCAGAGTAACACGTCGAAAAAGTGGATGCCGATGTTCATGGCCACTCCGCCGGATTTTTCGCGGTTACCTTTCCATGAGACATCGTACCAACGGCCTCGGCGCGTGACGTAAGTCAGACAGATTTGAGCGCGTTCGCGTGCGGTTTGGTTGGCAAGCTCTTGACGTAGCTTGACCAACGCGGGCAACAATCGCAATTGGAGCACCGTATAGACATGCGTTCCGGTCTCCGCTTCGAGTTCTTCGAGCGGATCAAGATTCCACGGACAGATCACCAGCGGTTTTTCGCATATCGCATGCGCGTTGACACGCAGCGCTAAACGCACGTGCGCATCATGCAAATAGTTTGGTGAGCATATGCTGATATAGTTGACGCGCTGCTCTGCTGGACCACGTCGACGTTTCTCGAGATGACGATCAAATCGCTCAATCTCAGTAAAGAAAGCGGCATTTGGGAAGTAATTGTCGAGATAACCAACGTTGTCATGTGGATCGACCGCGGCAACCAATTCGTTTCCCGTATCATGGATCGCCCTTAAATGCCTCGGAGCAATGTAGCCGGCTGCACCAATTAATGCAAAGTTCACGAATGGATCTCCGCTGGATTCAAGTTCGCTGGAGGACTAAATCGATCACATTGTCGCGCCATACGGCGAACGGACCGTGAGTGGGGATGCTAAACAAGGGAGGCTTATGGCTCAAGATCAATGTTTTTGAGAGTTACCCAGTTTGCCTTCAGGAATACTTCCAACGCGCCCCGAATTTCCGTTGCCGGCTTGAATGGCTACTGTTTGATATTTTTTGAGGAGTTCCCGCAGCTCAAAGTCGTCCGGGCGGCGACGGACGCACCATCGCAGTTGTTCTACCGCCTCCGCGTACCATTGGCACTTGAATGCTATTGCCGATAGTTTTAGGCGAAGTTCGTAATTGGTGGGTTGCAAGTTAACTGCACGTTTAAGCGCTTGCGCCGAGTCCACTTCTTGGCCGAGCTCTGCTTGAACTTCAGACTTTAAGCACCACTGATCAAAGCTTTGAGCATTTGTCAGTTTACCTTGCATCTTTTGATCAATTTGATTGAGCAGATACAAGCCGACTTCGCGAGTCGCGGCTGTGTCACCAGACTCTCGGAAACTTTTTAACAGCTTACGCGTGACCATGTCATTGGGCTTGAGTTCTTCAATCAACTGAGCCACTGGAAAAACACGTACGAGCATGGGGATTGAATTGAAACGGTCCGTTTCATCAACTTCCGCTGCACGCCCCCAATAGGCCATCGCTTTGGATAGATCTCCAGTAATCGAAGCTGAAATGCCTAAGTTCATCAGCACAAACGGATCGGTAGCACGGACCACGTAAGCTTGGTGTAATAAACGATCGTAGACTCGGTCAAAACGACCGAGCCGCAAACGTCGTAGCCCCGCTTTTACAATGTAAGCGCGTCCGGAAATCGGTGCATAGCGCATCGTCTGATCCGCATGCCATTCAATTCGTTTCAAGACTCCCAAGTCTTTGCCAAACGTTTCTTCCTTCCACTTTTTTTGCTGCGACTGATCCGGTAACGCTTCGGCCATAACCGACCAAAGTAACATTGGTCCGTGCCGATACTCAATCTGAGTCAAATACAGAAGCATTAGTCGCTCATGAATTCTCGCGTTCTTTCGATCGAATTTTAAAGCATTCTCAAGCGCTGTTAATTTCTCTTGAAATTGAGTTTCAGCTAAGTTCTTTCCATCGATCTTACCTCGCGCATCGGCAATCATATCTTCCCGAGAGATGCGCAAATAATGATCCCATGCGCCTGCAGCACGGCATTCCGGCCATAGAATGGACAGCATAAGCGGGGCGACCATCGCAAAAACTAAAGCCGTTCCGATGAATGGTGCATGTCCGGTATTTGTCTCTTCAACAACTTCGTCCGCATGTGATGACGAAGGCAACAAAGAAGGCAATCGCCATAGCACTGCCATGCTGGCAAGAACGACCAGCGTACACGCAGGAATCTGCCACACAAAGTCCGCGATGGCTTGAAAAGCACTAGCTGCCAAGCAGCTTAAGCACGCGATTCCAATCGCGACATGCGACTGCGATCTAGCTTGCCAAACGCGCCACATGCAGAAGATCGTCCACATCCCACAAACGAAGACGAGCGCAAGTCCAACCCGCCCGGTTTCAAGCAGCATGTGAACGATACTGCTTTCTGCATACGCTGAATCACTGTCTTCGAAGGTTGGAAAGAACACTCGATAGACATACCGATGCGAACCGACTCCTGTCCCAAACCAAGGAAATCGTTGATGCGCCGCAAAATCAGCTTCCCATAACTTAAATCTCGCCGGAGAAAGCGAAGCAACGCTTTCACTGTCCAACGATTGCAGTACTTTCGCTTTCCATAGTTCATGCGACGTAGCAATTCCCAATCCGGCAACAACTAAACCGCCCCCAACTGCACTGATCAACACAAAGAGCGGAAGCATTTTTCGAATGGCATACAACGTGATTGCGGTGATCGCCGCAACGGCCATCGCAATCATCGCGCCGCGAGAAAACGTCAAAAACGCGGCCAGACCCACCAAAAGTGATCCACTCGCGGGAATCAGCCATGCAAAATATTGATCCGCCGGGGTTTTGGTAAACATTGAAGGATTGAAGCCACCAAATCCCAAAGCTTTGTTCCGTTGCACATTGCTGTGCACCTCTTGGCTTTGCTTCAACTTCTTCGCAATCCACCAGATCAAAGGCCCTAACCCCATCGCCATCATACAGCCAAAGTGATTCTGATTTTGAAACGGTCCCTTAGTGACACGGAATGTATCCCGAGTGGGATGCTCATAAAGCCAAAGGAATTTTCCTTCACTGGTAAGCAATTGCAGAATACCGATAACAGCCAACCAAACCGTTGATATCGCAATTAACTTTAGCAACCGCTCCATCTCCACGAGTGAAGTCAAGCGTTGCCACAACATGATGAAAAAGCATACATAGGCAATCGACATGGCGACACCGGATCTCGTCGCTTCCGGTGCTAACGATAGAGTTCGCCAACTGCTACCGTCACCCGCCGTTCTCCACATCGGAAGCAATTCATGCATGCCTGGAGCGAGCATCTCGATCCATCGTACTGGCAATGGCGAAATCTGGAGAATTACCAAACCCGCACTCATCAGCACTAACCACGCGGCGCCAAGTGGCCGCCAATGCCGCGAATTGGCTGGCAAACTGATCTGCTGGCAGAGCCACAAGCAACATGACCCGGCAATCATCACCGCCAATCCAAATCGCCCAACGGGATGACGGCCGCCGAGAAGCAGAGGCCCGATGCAGAAGATCACGGCCAAAGATATATCAACAGCTACATTGAGCCAAGAAACGTCTCGCGCTTTTGCCTTAGATACGCGAGTGTTCCACGTTCTTGATCCCACAGCTCTTCCTTAAGCTCTTTCTATGCCGCTCGTCGCGGTACCGACTTGCGGGGCGTTTTCACCACTTGAGAGGTTTCACTCTGTGCATACACCGCCGGAGCTTGCACGACTGGCTCGTCCGCCACTATTTCTTCTTTAGTCGATTCAATAAACTCTTCGTCGGAAGGATGATCAGAGTCAGCGCCATACCCATACCCATAGCCGTAACCATAGTGATCGCTATAGCCATAGTAGGAATCTTGATGGCCCTCTGCCGCAAAGTTGACGACAACTCCTAACAACTTACTACCGACCGTTCGTACGCGATCGACCGCGCGAAGTACCAATCGGCGAGAGTTCTTTTGCGGTTGTACAACGAGCACAAGCCCTTCGGTGATTCGGCTGACAATTGCTGCATCGTTGGCAACAAGCATTGGCGGGCAATCAATCAATACTTGATCATAATTTTGCGTGCCCCATGCAATTAGATCTGTGAACTCACGACTCGCGAGCAGTTCTGCCGGATCAATAGGTTTAGGACCGCAGGGAATCAAATGAAAGTTCGCAATCTCAGTCTTCACGAGATAACGATCGACCGATCCCAACATGTCTTGCTCGCGAAGGAGCTGCGTCAAACCGGGCGCCTGTTTTAAATCGAAAAGCTTTGTTAAACCAGGCTTTCTCAAGTCTGCATCAATCAGCAGAATCTTACGCCCAGATTGAGCGATGGATGCAGAAAGGTTCGATGTAACGGTGGTCTTTCCATCTCCCGGCTCCGAACTACTAATTGCGAAACACTGACAATCGGGACTTGCAATGTTAAGCGCCGTACGTAGTGTTCGAAACGCTTCTGAATTACTAGCGCGAGGCTCACGAAACACCTGCAACGCTTGAACTCCCGTACCTTCAAACTTACTGAGCCGTCGGACCACCGAGAGCACCGGTGCGGCCGCTTGTCGCTCAAGCTCTTCGGGAGCGCGGAAACGGTCATCGAGCATGTCGAGCAAGTAGATTACGGCAGACCCCAAACCGATGCTGATCAGAAAACACGCTCCCAAAACCAAATTCAATTTTGGAGATACGGGCCACGCACCTGCTTTCGGCTCTCCAATCGCCGACACTCTCACGTCCGCCTGATTGTGCCCTAAATCAATACCTTGGATCTTCTCCACAAGCATATCGTAAGAACGATTCAAACGTTCTAAGTTTCGCTGAGCAAGCATCCATTCTGCTAAGCCGTTGTTCATCGCCGCAACTTCTTTTTCAGCAATGTGATACTCTTCCTGAAGCACCTTTTCATGCATCGCAGCTTTGGCCAATTTTTCCTCAACCATACTCAACAAAATCGGGCCTAGCTGAGAGTCTTGAATACTGCCCAATCTTTGATTCACGTTGTTCTGGTATTGAGCCAGAAAGTTCTGTCTCGATTGGATAGCCGACTCCAGCTCTACTCGCTCGGGATGAGTCGGCCCATAGTGCTGCGATATGGTCCTGAGCTTGGTCAGATCCTCCATCAATTTTTGCTCTTCTGCCGTCACGCGCTGAGCAGATTGTGGACTAAGCCCCAATGCGTTTGTGATTAAACCCTGAGCCGCTTCACGATCGATTGCGTACAAGTGCTCCCGCAGATCCTTGCCTTGCTCAATCGCAACTTTCACAGCAGCTAAATGTGCTTGAAGCTCAACGCGCTGCTTGCGAACTTCCGTAAGGTTTTCATTTAGCTTCAATGCTCGCTGAACATTTGGATGAGAATCCCCCATTCGGTCATCAAAACCCATCGCTCCCATCTTCGTTCTTAATCCAACCAATTTGCGCTGGTTGTCAGCAATTGCCGTTTCAATGTCACGGCGTTCAGCATTCAGAACCTCTAGCGCTGCCACCGAATTATCTTGATGCAACTTGCGAATGAACTCGAGAAATGAATCCATTATGGCCGCCAAGACAACTTCGGCCCGCTCACTGCTTCCCGAACGGAAGGACAGCTCGATGATGTTCGTGTTGCGCGCTGCTCGTGCTGTGGTCAGCTTCCTTAACACGGCAATCCAAGACTCACGTGAGCTCCCCAGATCTGCCAAACTCTCAGGCGAGTTCTTTTCTAGATCGATCAAGGCATCTTTGAGTACGGTATCGCTTGTAATCAATCGCTCATAAGTTGGCAATTTCGCGCGCTGCGAACCACCATCATTCGAAGCACCAGGATTTCGTAATTGCGATTCGTCAATCAATAACTGCGCAGTGGCTTCATAGATGCGCGGCGCCGTTAGGTATCGGAAACCGCCAGCAGCAAAAATGATTATTGCAATCAACGCAAACCACTTTTTGCGATATCGCAATGCACTTAAGAAGCGTGTTGCCGCGCGCAATGCATCGGCTGTTGAAACAGATCCGCTGTGTTCGTCATCTCGATGCATATCAGTCATGTCATAAACCAAAAGTAGGCCGCTCTTTCCTACATGCCTGGCAATGCCGCACTAAAACCGACTCGGAAGAATGTGCGAATTGAATCAATTACCAATGTTGTTGGCGTTTCCTCTACGCTGACCAAATCCCCCGGAGCAAGTCGCAAGTTATCAGGGCCGCCATTCCTTGCTCTACGCAAAGAGGCACCGATCACAACCGGCTTCTCTTCACCAACTACACGTCGCACTACTTGCACTTTGTCCGCAAACGAAATGGTTGTACCGCCTGCTTGAGCAATCGCATCCAAAAGCATCAATTCTTCACCAGGCGGAATGGGAATTTGGGCAGGCAAACGCACCAAACCCAAAACATTCACAACCCGCTTTGGTTGACGAGTCACGTTCACAACGCTGCCATCTCGCAGCCGCAGACGCTCGCGATCAACACTTCGGGCATCGGAAATGTCTAGTGCAATCGTCTCGGGGTTCGCCGCTGCCTGGCCGCTGACTTGAGAAACTCCATCGGGACGTGCAGAGAGATACTGGCCGTTCTGTGGAGGATGACGGATCTCTACGGTCGTCGATGCGTCTTCCGTCAAGCCTTTTGCAAAGGTAATCGCTGCCAACACATCACAGTCCGAGACAGGAATGTCATAAGTACCAGGTTGCTCAACAGCCCCTGCAACCGTTACCCGAAAGGTTCTCCGCTCATTGACTACCAGAGTCACTTTCGGCGAAACAAAAACTCCTCGACGTATCGACTCGTCCCGGATTCTCGATTCGGCATCGGTTGCGGCAACACCAACCACAGGGACAGGCCCAACCAAAGGTATATCGAGCATGCCATCATCGCGAATTCGCAATGTCCATGTCGGTGGCTGCGATTCTTCAATGCCCGTGGCCATCGTTAACTTGACTTGATCGCCGACTTGCAAAAGCTCTGCAGGTCGATCGTGATGCGATAGTCCACTTAGGTCAATGTGACGCGCGCTAGCCAGCGGATGCGCGAGGTATTCACTAGGTAGATTTGCTGCAGAGTATGTAGCCGAAACGCAGCCACTGCTAACCAACAAAAAGCACCCTAAACACGTCATCGCAACGAGTTGGAGCGATCGTTCGTAGCAGGAGACTTTTTGTTTCTGCATCCGTGCAATTCTCACCCATCCTGGGTTCGTTTACGGCCACAAATTTCCCAGATCTACCCTTAGGGGACTCTGGCGGCGAAGCATAGTCCAGGGGGCAGGAATTGCGAAAGTCCAATCTTCAAGAACTTACTTCAATTCATGCACTTTCTCTCAAGTCGAGCGCCAGTGATAGCCGAAGGCATCCCCCGAGTTGTTCCTATTCTTTTTTCCCAGAAGTCGTACCCGACAACCGCATTGCTTGATTCACCAACTCCAAAAACTCGATACGTAAACCCCCGCGATCATTCCCTTGCGCTTCCTTAGCAACCTTCAATACATCCCCATATTCCCAATTACCTCGATGCGGTGACTGACGAAGCTGCATTCCAAAGCCAGCAACTGCCGCAGCAAATCGAAAGTCTTCGTTCATGCTAGCAAACCCATCGCTGACTTCGGTTGCTGCCATTTCAATCAAAGTGCTCGTATCACCTTCCGGTTGCTTGTAACGCAATTTGACAGCAAACCACTCTTTCTCTGAAGCACTATCCGATGGCTTAGCAGCATTTTGATAACGCAAAGGGTCGACCGGAGGCGGAACGTCCTTAACTTCCACACCAGCGGGGACCAGTTCATAAAATGCTGTCACTTCATGCCCGGCTCCGATCTCGCCTGCATCTTTTTTGTCATCATTAAAATCCTGGGCGGCCAATACTCGATTCTCATAACCGATTAACCGGTAACCGCCTATTTTGCGAGGATTGAACTCAATCTGCAACTTCACGTCTTTGGCAATCGTGATCAATGTTCCGGTGAGTTGACGCACTAGCACCTTTCGAGCTTCAGCAACCGTATCGATGAAGCCATAATTACCGTTGCCGCGGTCACTGATTTTCTCAAGCATCTCGTCGTTATGGTTCCCCATCCCAAAGCCGAGAACGGTAAGGAATATTTTGCTTTTGGCTTCTTGCTCCACCAATCGCACAAGCTCGTCGGTCCCAGTGGTACCCACGTTGAAATCTCCATCAGAACAGAGGATCACGCGATTGGTAGCACCTTCGATAAAGTTCTCTTGAGCGATCTTGTAAGCCAAACGAATCCCCTCGCCGCCATTGGTGCTCCCGCCAGCTTGAAGCCGATCGATGGCCGAATGGATTTTCTCTTGTAAATCCGCTGGGGTGGAGTCGAGGACCATACCCGCAGCCCCCGCGTAGACAACAATGGCCACGCGATCACGTTCATTGAGCTGCCCCAACAAGAGCCTTAGTCCTCTTTGAACTAACGGTAATTTGTTGGGCTGATTCATTGAACCTGATACGTCGATCAAAAAGACGAGATTGCTCCGCGGACGTTCTTGTTTGATCTCTTTACCTTTGATCGCGATACGAGCCAGAAAATGATCCTTATTCCATGGACAAGGAGCGATATCGGTGTAGACAGCAAACGGATGTTTTGCGTCAGACGTTGGTGGTGCGTATTCATAGTCAAAGTAGTTAACTAACTCTTCAATGCGAACCGCGTCAGGTCTAGGCAATTGATTGGCTTCAGTCAAATACTGTCGCACTTTCGCATATGACGCCGTGTCGACATCGACGGAAAACGTGCTCAACGGCGCTTCATTCACGCGTAGGAATGGGTTATCTTCGATAAGGGCATATCGATCTCCTGCTTGCCCTGGTCCCTTGCCTTTTTGTGATAGCGAATAGGTGTTCTGCTCCCTATCGAGCTCAGCTTCAGCACGTGGCGAAGAAGGCATAGGTGCTATGCCGCGACTATGAGCTTCATCACGAAGCGATTTATCCCCTGGTTGTCTGCTGTCGCCAAGACTATCTTTTGCCTCGATGGCCGAACTTAACGGAGTTACCGCCGTACTGTCTTGAACTGATCTTCGCGCAGCACGACCGTTTGCCGCTATCGACATCTCGGATGTTGTCGAGGGACTTAACACCTCCGCAGGAGCGGCATCCGATAACGGCGTTGGGGCCGGGGCCGGGACTGGCGCAGGGGCTGGCGAACCCTTAGCCAAAGGAGCTGGTGCTGCGGGCGCATTGGCAACTCGCATCCGTGAGACATCCTGATCGACTTGTGCTGGCGGCACTTCACCTGAAGGAGCAGGGGGTGATTCTCGTTGCAACGAGCGTTTTGTGCCCTTTTCGTCTTCAACTCCCAAAGGGTCCGATTGGGTTTTAGCCATTCTACTTTTCATCTGTTCTTGCAGCCGCTGAGGATCCGAGGGGGGAACTTCAGCATTTTTAGTAGCGTCTTCCGTTGGTTCTTTTTTCTCCGATGTTGCAGTGGTGGCCACTCGACGCGGATTGCTCACAAACAGAACAAGTCCCAACGTAGCGAGCACAAAAAACATCGCCGCCATCGATAGCCATTGCCCCCAACCGCGGGTTTCGATGCCCGCTGCCGGAGACGTTGCTTGCCCGACAGAAGGCCCCTGAGATGGAGCAATTTCGGCCTGAATGGCTTTTGCGACTGCTAATTTACGGCCGGGAGAAAGCCCGCTTTGGGAATCAACCTGTATCACCGAGCGAACTTCGCGCATGACGATCTCCGCTTGCGATACCGCTTCCTGCAAAACTCGATTCTGCTTCAGCTCCTTTTCGAAACGTACGCGATCATCACCCTGAAGCTCACCGAGTACATAAGCGGTAATGCGCTCATCATCCCAGATATTCGAAGCCATACGATTATTCCCAATTAATGAATCTGCAGTTTATGTTTGTATATTCCTAGACTCAGGCCGCAGCGAAGCGAGAACACGCATTAACTCGACGTTGCTCTCGCCGAAAAACCTTCGATGGCCATCATCGAATCACGCAATGATCGAATCGCCATATGCAATTGGTAGCCGACGTTGCTAACCGACAAACCCGTCGTCTCGGCAATCTCTTGATAACTCAGGCCAGCGTGCAGGCGAAGCTGCAACAACTCTTGTTGCCGGTCAGGGAGCTTTGACACAAGCACTTGAACTTGACGATGCGTATCCTCGCGTTCTGCTTGAATATCCGGCCCGTTATCTGGCGAAGCAATGCGATCCGTTTCGGAAGTACCGCGATGTTCTGTTCGGCGCATATCAATGACTCGCGTGCGACAGACTGTAAACAACCATGCCGGTATCTTGTTAGCAAGATTATCTTCATCGGCCCTGCATAGCCGCAGCAGCGTTTCTTGGACGGCGTCTTCAGCGCGATCGCGATCACCTCCAAGTAATCTGAGCGCGTACGCTAACAGCGGCCGCTCATAACGACTGACGATACCTTCTAACCAAGCTTGCCGATTGCGGCTTGAGTCCGGTTCACTCATCACCGGGGGTTGCCTATGCTGTGTTAAGGAGTGGTGTCATCCCAATAAACGAGCCTTCACCCGATTTCTTAGTCGCCAGCGAAAAGTTTCGCAGATTTCTGCGAGAAGAGTAGGGCGGAGCGAAAGCGGGGTCGGTTCATCCATGAATTAGAACGTTTTTTTGCATGATTGACTCTGTTTCTCAGACGCCTTTAGTGCTACTGCGACGCATCCCCTTTTGGGCCAAAACAGCACCTGACGCGACGGCATGGTTGGAGCCAATCGAAGCGAGTCGAAGTCTTCTGCCGGTTTCTTGGGCTGCATTTGCCAATCTGGTCAGAATCCAGTCACTGTGGTTCAAGCAACAGAACATGCTTCAACAGATGCCACTCACTATTCACCTGCCAAATGGGCTCGATTGGCTCGTGTCCGTGTTCGCCATCCAAACCATTGGTGCCATCGATGTTCCACTGGATTGCCGTTTAAGCCTCGAGCAGGCGATGGCTTTGGCCAAGTCAATCGGTTCGCAAGCATTAATCACATCAGAAGGTTCGAACCTCGTTCTGATTGGATTGAACGACGCCAGCCCAGTCCCAAAACAAATTCCAAAACCAAAGTTTTCAAACACCGTTGGTTTGCCGCTTCATGCACTCGATCAATGGGATGACGAGCTCCAAACCCTATCTCCTAGCTCAACTTCCACGTTGCTATTTACTTCAGGGACCACGGGCGAACCCAAAGCAGTTTCGCTGAGCCACAAAAATCTATCGAGTAACGCTTCGGGAAAATGGCTCGCTGTTCCGCAACTTATGGAAGACAGACGTCTCAGTGTCCTCTCGTTTGCACATGCCTATGCGCGCACAAGTGACATTGGCACATGGCTGATAGCAGGAAGCGAACTGTGCGCAGTTAATACTGTTGATGAGTTGCTGGAGTGGGCCCCCATCGTACAACCAACACTGATCAATACAGTTCCCTATGTCATTCAAAGAGCCGCACAAACCGTCGGAGATCAGCCGATCAAGCCTGTCTTTGGTGGACGACTTCGATGGCTTGGTTGCGGTGGTGCACCACTTTCCGCCGGGTTGTTCCAGCGTCTCTCTGCAGAAGGGATTACCGTGATTCAAGGTTATGGACTTACCGAAACGTCGCCTGTGATCTCTTCCGCATCACCGCAATCCGCTTATCCCGGATGCGTTGGTGAACCAATCCCGGGTGTTCAGGTACGCATTGACGATAACGGGGAGCTTTGGTGCCGTGGACCGAACATTATGCAGGGTTATTGGCGCGATGAAACTGCAACGCATGCCAGGATCCAAGACGGCTGGCTTTATACGGGTGATCAAGCCGCATGGTCAGCGGAAGGCCAACTCAAAATACTCGGCCGAACCGATGACACAATCACGCTAGCGACCGGGCACAAAGTTGCACCGTCGGCTATTGAGCGAGAATTACTATTGCATCCCAAAATCAAACAATGCCTCGTCGTCGGCGACGATCAAGGCCAACTGTGCGTTCTCTACTGGTCAGAGGATAAATCCGTCACCGAAGCACAACTCAAATCGGAATGCGACGACCTACTGAAATCATTCTACTGGTATGAACATCCCAAACGCTTCATCCCCTTACCTCGCATGCTTACTCACGCCGCCGGAGAACTCACCCTCAAAGGCACCCCTCGCCGAAAACGGATCGAAAAGGGTTCAGGACTCTTAAATCGGGATGCGATCGATCACTGATGATGGCGGCCGAGTTTGTAAACAGAAACCAGGCTATTCAGTAGGCTGATTCCTTGCGTTTTGCTCCCCTTCGTCATCTCGCCTTAACCAAGCGGTCGATTCTTGATCTTTAAGGTGATTAAATAGAGACCTACCCCCTTTTTCCATAGATGGAACAAAGACGTCTTCGGCGACCTGCTGCTCGAACTGCCAGTGGAACTCGCAATCGACGCGCTCCGTGATACGCAGGTGCTCATTGAGGTGCGAGTATTCTTTCCCTTCACAGCGTCTAGGAATCCAACGCCCATCGGTCTGCTTCATCCATGTCGTGGTAATCTCAAAAGCGAGCCGAGTTTTATTGCGACGGTTCCATGTCAGATAGTGCTTAACGTTTACTGGCATCCCTCCGAGAGATTCATCAACCGTGACTTCCACCATCCGCTCTAAGTCTGAAATACGTTCACCTTTGGCATCAAACGTGATGCGATTTCGCGTCATAAACCACCGCCCGATATGGAGATTATCCACGGCTCGCACCTGAGATGGAAAGCAGTCCAGATACCAAGTGATATCGGCTATCGACTTGGCAGTATTGTTGTTCATGGAAGGTGTCCCATTCAAACACAACATGAATGGATTGAACCCCACGGATCTAGGGGATTCTCCTGGTTCCTGCGGAATATGCACATCGTTGAGTTTGAAGTAGGCCTCACTTGGCCCCCGAATTAGCGAATCCGATGCGTACTTTTTGTTGTGCCGCACGAAAGCACGCTGAAACCCCCTGGCATAATCGGCAGCGAAAAACTGAGCAAGTTCCTGCGCGGTCACTCTTCCCGTAACGTCATGTTCATTACGGCTGCCCACCGCGACGACACTGAACCGATTAAAGCTCATTAGATTTTTGCGATAAGCATTTGACAAATCTGTCCACTTGAGTTCGTCTAGCGTATCAACCGACGTAAAAGGGTTGATAGTTTGCGCGACCCCGGCACTAATCGCTTGAAGTGAGAGAATCAGAATCGTGATCCATCGCATGTGAGTTTCCTGTAAACGAGGCGCTTTGCACTTCAAACCTATCACATGGATCCGATCAAACGCGGATGATTTTGGCAACAAAGCAAACGGTGGCGGAAGTTGCGAGAAGGTTACGCAAGAGGGGCCGCGCCAACCCTATCTGGTGTTCGTTGCGAATACATTTACTTTAAGTCGATTCAAACGTTGACCAATGGCTTAGCCAGCGCAGATTGCGACGAGATCCGCCATTTGTTTTACGAAGCGAAGATAGCCTTCACGCGTTTTTGGCCCCGCTTCAGGGCGCTGAAAGACTTCGATGACACCAACTAAATGGTTATCACGCCTCACCGGCACTCCGATTGCCAACTGCATCTCGCCATCCACTTGGATTTCTCGCATTTGGTCGTGCCGAGTTTTTAACACGGCTTGAGCAACGCCGTTGTCGCTCGTGGCGCCGATCGAAGCAATGGGGCTCAATGCAGGCCGATATGACCACCAATGCGGTTTCCGAGCAACATAAAGTTTAGAGCCATGTGCTGCCAAACTAATTGTGATTAACCGAGCGATCTTTCTACCGACTTGAGTCAGCGGCTGGTTACTGCGGCAAACAGTTTCAATCTCTTCCACATTCCTACGTATCTCTTCCTTAAAATCAATAGTCGGTTTCTGATTGAAAACAAATGTATGGGAACCGCAAGCCATACATACCGAATCGCCAGGTGGTCGCGAAACCTCGACGTCATTCAACGCCCCACAAATCTCGCAACGAAACGGTTCCCCTTCAAACGTGCGTGTCGACGATTCCATCACTCTTCTCCGTGGGATAAACATCCCGCGTGTACTAAAAGGTTTGAGTGGTAAGCGGTAGCGAGTAAACCAGAGATGCCCCGCTTCCGTGTAGTAAGCGGCCAACGTTGATCAGTGAGCAAAAAAAACTCTCTGGGTTACTCCTTATCGCTTAACTCTGATTCTGAATTCTGGATTCTGAATTCTGGCGAATCCAGCTACATCCCTATGGCCTAACGTCTAAACTCTTCTCCCTCACAGGCGAGACGCCTATGCCACTTTTACGCGTGGGCCACAAGGCTAATACGTTCGCGATCAGCACCAGCGCACCTCCAACGCACAACGGTAACGTTAGCTGTTCGTTGGGATAACTTGTGCCGCTCCAAGCACTGACGAGCCCCGGTAGGATCGATGCCCAAAGCGACGCAAATACTGGCTCTGTCGTATAAATCACTGCTGCCTGCACGGCGCTGACATGCGGCTGATACTGGTTCATCCAAGAAAACGCGAGCACGGAACCGAAAAAACTCAAACTCAAAAGCGATCCCGAAAAACCAGGGTTTAAAAGCGTTATCTGCCATCCGCTGCCGATTTGAACTGGCAGACTTCTCGCAACACTCCAACACAGAGCCGCCGCCACCAACGTCACAACCAGAAACATGCCCGGCGTGAATGCCGCCGAATGATATCGCTTTCCCAAGATATCAATCGTCAATATCTGCAAAGTAAAAAACATTGCCCCGCATGTCGTCAACGTGTCGCCGGTGGTCCACACCGCAACGCTACCTTGCGCGAACCTCGGGCCGCTTGGCGTCCAAACAATTAAACCCGTGAGAATCGCGATTCCCAGCACCGCGATAATAACGCCAACAACACTGCGCCATGATGGTAACTCTCGTCGCACCAGGGCATGCACCATCGGCGTGAACACCACCGCTAAGCTCGTGAGAAAACCGCTACGGGAAGCGGGTATGGTCGCCAAGCCGATGATTTGCATAACCAGCCCGGTGACAAAGAGAGCTCCGATTAGCGCACCGCAAAGCCATTCGACACGCCGTGCCTGTCGGATCACAGATCGAAAGAGAATTGGAAATAGCACTAATGCGAACCCGAATCGTAGAAAGATAATCCAAGTTGCACAAACGATTCGAAACGCGTTCGACTCTATATCTCCAGCCGATTGGAAGTGTTCATCAAGTTGAAGATTCAAACCGCGCATCAGCGGAAACGACATGCCCCAAAGGGCATTGACCACTGTCAACAAAACGATCGCGCGTGTGCGTTCACTCATGATCGCTCACACATAATCGGCCATCCAGATCATTCGTAAACGACTTCATGTCCCAAATTGCCTTCGGTATCCAAATGACGCATGGTCAACTTAGCGCGATCATCCTGCGTGTTGACTTCGATCTCCAAATAACCTCCGCCAACCCGCAAATAGCGATGGATCTCGGGTCGATAATCTTTCTGATCCCAACCACCCGCGTGACGATCACTCGCAGCTCCGACAGAAAACTCGTGCAAACCGGTTTTCGGATCGATCGAATGATACTGCCAATGGCGATCACCGCAAACAGTAAATGTGTGCTTGGACCTCGATAAATACTCTCTGACACGCGCACCCTCGATCTCAAATGCGTCGTTGGCATGGTTGTCGTGTTTGTTATCGCGATCCGGACCCACAATCGGCGTCGGAGATAGAACTATCTTAAACTTCGACTTGGATTCCGCCATCGATTTGCGTAGCCATTCCCATTGCTCTTTTCCCCAAATCGTTTTCTCTTCACTCGACTTTGCATTGTTCGGCGATCGATAATCTCTTCCTTCCATCATCCAAACCTGGAGATCGCGACCGAATGCAACGGTACGATATCCTTTCTCAGGCATACCGGTCTGTTCGCGAAATATCCTTTGTCCGTCTTCGAACGTGAACGCCTCGGTCCAAGGAAGTTTTTGACCAGGCCATGAGTCATCTACATAGGTGTCGTGATCATCTTTGAGAAAGTACGCAGGGACTTGCCGGTGAAACTCCACAACACTCGGTAATCCATACACACGATGCCAATGGTAATGAGCAAGCGGTACCGTTCTCGCTTGCTTGTCGTAATACACCACATCTCCGGCATGCACCATCGCGTCCGTCTTACGACGCAACATGGTTCGGTAGAGATCAAATCCAAATGGTCCGTCGCGGTCTGCAAACTCTTGACAAGTCGTCACAGCGAGCCGAATTTTCGTGGGCTCGTTAATGGCCGACAAAGTTTGAAAGCGTCCGGTTGTGGTCGAGGTAACGCTAGAGTTAGCCTTCGCCCGCGCTTCAACGCGCACTTCGTATTCTTTACCGGGCGTCAGATCCTTTAAGTCGATTAGCCTCGTATAATCCTCGTTGGCTACCGTGGACACCCAAGCCGTATCTTGCCAACCACCGCTTCCCGTTCGATAGCGTACTCGCACTTCACCCATCATTCCCGGCACGGCATAGCGAAGCCCATCAATGCCAGTAATGGGTAACTGAGGTCCACGATTATGTGTTCCTTTTGTCACCGGTTCTGCAAATGTAAGCGGGGTCATGTCAGCCAGATTTTGCGCGTGCCAACGAGTGGTGCGAGCCCAAATAGTTGCCGATGTCTGAGAGACTTCAACAATCTTGATTCCTGTCGCTTGCATCGGTCCCATCGTAGGAGCCAAGTAATCCGGACTCGATGGAACCGTATCGCTTAATTCCACAATGGCAAGATTCTTTCTAACAAGTTTCGTTAACTGATCCCATGTAATTTCTCGAGCCATTCCAGGTATGGAGGGAGCGATCGTCGGATCCACCACTACGTGATCGAGCACGACACCTTCGACTCGCGAGTCAAGCGCCGCCAAAAGCACTGCGAGCATTCCCGACCGCCCCGCGCCACCAATGCGGATTGAGTATTTCTCTTGGTCCGACCGGGATAAGGCCTCAAGCAATACGATTGCATCGTATAGCTGTCCGCTCTCGACCGACTGACCTAACAAATAGAAACGTCGGAGCAAATGCGTGAGCTCTTTGGGATTATCGACCCACGCGTTTTTCCCCACACCACGTGGTGTAAACAACACTAGCGGTCCTTGCCTGGTCAAATCCAACCAACGTTTCCATACATCGCTCGGTGAATCTCCGCTCTTATCAATACACCATGCGCTGGCTTGTTTCCAAAGCTCTTCATCAGCGATCACAATCGTCTTGGTTTTCTTGGATGACTCCTCGTTCTTCGCGCGAATCGTGAGAGTGTCTAGCTCCCAACAGTTCTGTGAAGCCATCGAGGATCTCTCCCAAACGAACAATTGCCTTTCTCCCTTATCGGTGGAAACCATCGACTGTCCCGACAAACCCTCTTGGGGCCACTGCAAAGCCAAGCGTTTGAAAAGTGTTCCCCGCAACTGTTTTCGAAAGTCCTCCAGTCCTACCGATTCCATCTCTTCAAACTTGGCTTCAGGAACGAACCAAGACTCGACATCACCGACATGTTCGTCGAGCGGCATTTCGTGACGAAAGACTGCCAAATCGTTCGGTTCTATCGATTTCGCTGCTGGAAGATCCACAACAGTGGGGCCACCTTTTAAGTGATCCATCAACCAATGAAACGCTCCAACTTGAAGTTCTTGAGTATCTAAGTGAGGTCCTGGCGTAATGAGAACTCGGAAGGCATCGGGAGCTTTCAATCTCTCGTATAGACCGACAAGCTGTGCATGCGTTCGCATGACACCACCGAGTGGAAAGATCGTGTCATGGTCTGAGTTCGCTAGTAATAGAGCGCGAGGAGCAATGAGTGCAGCGAGCTTAGGATAATCCCAGCGATAGTAATTGATCATGTACATGCAGTCACAATGACCACTGACACAACCATTGAGAATGTGGTCATCCAAGTCGGTTATGCCCGCGACAGGCACAGCCGCTTTAATGCGAGTGTCAAGCGCCGCAGTGTACCAACTATACGCTCCTCCTCCAGATCTCCCAGTAATCCCAATTCGCTCCGCGTTGATTTCTTCGCGCGACTGCAAGTAATCAATGCCTCGCATCGCATTCCAAGTTTCAACGCCAGCCGGCGTATAACCGCGAGTTACCCAGTCCCAGCGGCCGTAACGGTAGGTGCCATGATGTTCTCCCATGAACTCGCCGAGTTGAATGGTATCGATGATTAAACACGCAACACCATGACGGGCGAACCATAGACCGTGATGGTGATAACCTGTCTTGTTCCCCATCAAACGCCCTTGTTCGGCAACCCTTGCGTGACCACAAACATACAGTACTGCGGGCCAACCCTTTTCGGGTGCTGCTTGATCAGGCAAGTATAGGTTGGCACATACATAGAGCCCTGGACGCGATTGATAATGTAACTTCTCAATCTTCACTCCTTCAGCTTCATGTGTCCCAACAATCGTCGCATGGAGTTCCGTGCGTTCGGGAAGCGGCTGAAGACCTAACATCTCGCGCAACTCGGAACGCCATTGCTCGCTAATCTGTGGCCATCTATCAAACGTAACGTCCGCTAAAGACTTTGCGCTGGCTTCACGGACCTCTGCGACTTGTTGCTCAAAATAACGATTTAACCGTTCGCGACCGTCAGCGTCATGTCCAAGCGGCGCGGGGGGTTCACCGCACCAGCTCTGTGTGGCACAAAGAATTGCGAAGCAAAACGGAGATAATAGCCAAGCAGATGATTTCGGCAGGTTCATAGGAATTAGCTTCGTTCAAAGGCGCTACGGGAAGGTTCAAGGAGTTTGCAAAAGATGGCGATGCAGGAACTCTGTCATCTGGCGATACATCCAAAAGCGCTGCGCCGGATGCAGCACGGCATGCCTTGAAGTGGGAAAGTATAACGGGGTGATCGGTGCTTGCGCATTGATGGCGGCATGAACGAATTGCCAAGTATTCGTCGGATGAACATTATCATCCAGTCCGCCATGAATGATCATGAGCGGACGCTTGAGGTTCGCGGCCGATTTGACAACCGAAGTCGCTTTGTAACCTTCTGGATTGTCCTTGGGAAGGTTCATATAACGCTCTGTGTAAATCGCATCGTAATTATGCCAGTCGGTAACTGGGGCTCCTGCGATTCCACAACAAAATCGATCACTATGAGTGAGAGCATAAGAAGTAAAGAAACCACCGTAACTCCATCCCCATATTCCCACGCGCTCACGATCAAACCAAGGGCGCACCGCTAACTGATCGAGTATCGCTTCTATATCCTTAAGCTCATTTTCTCCCATGCGACCATAGATTGGCCATGCGTCAGCAGGACCATTTCCAGCCGAAGAGCGTGGATCAACGACCACAACAACAATTCCTTGGTTCGCAAGCATTTGATGCCAGAGACCATTCGTACCTTGCCAACGATCCACTGCCGCCGGATTGAGTGGCCCAGCATAGGTGTAGATTAAAACCGGCATCTTCGCAGCATGGTCATCGAGTGGCGCGTGCTGCGGTGCATAAATCTGAATGGGTAATTCAGTGGTCTCGCTAATGCGCAGCGTTTCCATACTAGGGGGAGCAATCTTTGTCTCATGCCAGGGAGTCCAGAAACGTTCATGCAAGCGCCGAGCTTGATCATTGGGCAATGTTTCGAAGGCTGCTTGTTCGATTAGTGGTTCGATCGATGATGTATGGTCGGTGGGACACAACCAAAGCGTCTTTGGCACACCAGCTGCGCTATGCTCAACGGTGCAATAATCTCCTTGTGGACTTACTCTCGCTTGATGAGTACCTCCACCACTCAACAGCGGTGTCGGCTCTATGAGTGACTTAAGTTCAATGCGATATACCGAACGAAAACCTGCTTGCATTGTACCCGTGACGATTGCGAATGAACCATCTTTGGCGACAAAATCGATTTCCCATACGTCCCATTCGCCCTTGGTCAATGGCACAACGTCCGCGTTGGGTTGAACACGATAGACATGGCGACGGCCTTTGGCGCGATCACTTAGCCAGAGAAACGAGCCATCAGGTAACCAATGTGGTTCAGTGAGTGGTTCTTGCCAAGCACCGACGTCTTCGCGAATCAATCGTCGACGCTTGAGTTCTTTTAAATCGAAATGATGGAGATCCAACCAACTCTGTTTTCGATCTTGAGTTTGATAAATTAGTTCAGCGGAGCTCTTCCATTGCACTCGGACGATCAATCGCTCTTCATTTTGTGCGTCGGGTTCGTCGATCAGAACACTAGAAGTTTCCGCATCCGAGGCAGCCATATAAAGGCTCACACGCGGTAATGGATCGCCTGACCTTGGATATCGTTCACGTTCAATTCGCTGCGCGACTTGCGTGGCATCATCAAGTATCCATTCCGGAACTTTCCGTTCCTCAAGTCTTAGGTAAGCGATCCGCTTGCCGTCCGGTGAAAACCAGAACGCTCGAAAGTTACCTCGTCCATAAACCTCTTCTTGATAAACCCAATCAAGCTTTCCGAGAAGAACGGTTGGATCCTCAGTTGCAGCGATCTGTCGAAGCGACTGAGTTTCTATGTCGTAGCAAAGCAGCCTGCCCTCTTGAATGAAGCCGATTTTGCGGCCATCGGGTGACAACTGAACCAACTCCCACTTCTCGCTTCCTTGCTCCAGCTTCCGAATCTCGTCTTTATCGAGATCCAACCAGTACCAATGCGAATCCGATTGAATTAACAGATAACGCCCGTCCTCGCTGGATTGCCCAAGCCCACGAGAGATCCTTTGCAATCGCTTCTCATCCGAAATTCCCAACCGCCTGAAAGCCCCTTCAACTTTGCGGGGGACGTCCCACTCAGACTTCTTGCCGGTTTTCGGATCGATTGATTTCCATGAATCACCTTCCAAAATCCCGAGCATCCCGGATGGGAGCCATTGGATTCTCGGGATGTCCGGTCCGTCGAAATCGACTTTGCGATCCGGATGGAAAATGGTCTCGAGCGAAAGCTCTGGCGCTTCTCCGCGAACGGACCAACCGATTAGCGCAAAAACCGTAAAACATAGGGTGCGAAGTGCCAAAGAAGCGGTCTCCATGATTGGTTCAACTTGGATTAACATTGTTGCCTAGGTAGCCATCTAAGGAACTGGATAAATGAGCTCGATCCTTTGCAAAATCGATGACAAATACATTCCCCTGTACCGCGTGATGTGGGTTTCCCATTTGCCACATTTCTGCGGAGAAGAGGATTGTACTCGGGAAGGGGACTACGAAGTACGTTTAGAGCTCGATGAAAGCGTGTGGGCCAATCGCGAAGAGCGTGATGCTCTCATTACGGCACTTGAAAACTGGCGTGGTGGGGAAGGCCCCGAGAAGGAATAGTTATTTTGGGCCATTGTAGAGCAATGGTCCCAATTCGCATGCAGCGCCGCTAAACTCCGGCCCAAGCCAATTACCGTTGAGAGTAGTGCAATTGTCCCAATTCGCAAGTTGCGTCTTATGAGTTCGGGCCGAACCGAACAGGTTCAACGAGTTACCGTTGAGAGTAGTGCAATTGTCCCAATTCGCAAGTTGCGTCATATGAGTTCGGGCCGAACCGAAAAGGTTCAACGAGTTACCGTCGAGAGTAGTGCAATTGTCCCAATTCGCAAGTTGCTTCATATGAGTTCGGGCCGAACCGAAAAGGTTCAACGAGTTACCGTCGAGAGTAGTGCAATTGTCCCAATTCGCAAGTTGCGTCATATGAGTTCGGGCCGAACCGAAAAGGTTCAACGAATTACCGTTGAGAGTAGGGCAATTGTCCCAATTCGCAAGTTGCGTCTTATGAGTTCGGGCCGAACCGAAAAGGTTCAACGAATTACCGTTGAGAGTAGGGCAATTGTCCCAATTCGCAAGTTGCGTCTTATGAGTTCGGGCCGAACCGAAAAGGTTCAACGAGTTACCGTTGAGAGTAGTGCAATTGTCCCAATTCGCAAGTTGCGTCTTATGAGTTCGGGCCGAACCGAAAAGGTTCAACGAATTACCGTTGAGAGTAGTGCAATTGTCCCAATTCGCAAGTTGCGTCTCATGAGTTCGGGCCGAACCGAAAAGGTTCAACGAGTTACCGTTGAGAGTAGTGCAATTGTCCCAATTCGCAAGTTGCGTCTCATGAGTTCGGGCCGAACCGAAAAGGTTCAACGAATTACCGTTGAGACAACGGTGCTACACTGGCCTACTTACGCCGATTTGCTGCATCGACAAAGTTTTTTGGCGGCGGCCATGGAGGTGTATCTACCGGCAACACGTTCAAAAATGCTTTGATGCCCGACATATTTCTATGGATTCGAATAATGCCGTGGCCGGTCGTGTGGACACGGTACCACTGCGCCGAAATTGAGTAGTCGCAAAACGTGATCGAGCTCATGGGGATCCTGCGAGACTTTCGCCACGGAGAACGTGTGCGAATCTCGTTTTTATCCCAGTCAATTCTGACGCACCAAGCCTCCAAGTGTAAAGTCACGAGAAGCGCACTTACTAAAACAAACATCGTTACGATCACCCATATCTCGGACTTGAGCTTTTGGGTCACGGCGGCGATGCATAAACCGATTAACAGCAGCGAGATGAATACGCAAAACAACCGCAATGCCATGGGGTACTCTACGCATCCAGACGCAACAACTTCACCGTTGATTGGCTTAGGATTGTCAGCTGATGTCATAAGAAAATCGTCGTATTTATGGGAACTAATGCAAGACCGAATAGTCACGGTCCAAAGAGTTTACACCGGTTAGCCGATTTTGTGATGACGATTGTGTTTCAAGCCGGTTGGTGTTCCAGCGTTAGCTGGTGAAACAGGCTTCTTTCCCTTTGAAGAGCTCTTGTTACTCCCGTCTATCATCGAACTACACCCCGGTCCCAACCTGTTGATGTCGTGACTTCTGCGTGCGAACGACGGAGAGACACCCAAGTAGCAGAACGATTGCCCATTGCGCTAGCGGCACAAAGAAGATCGCCATCGACTGCACTTTTCGAAACTGCGGATCGGTATACAAACGATAGCAGTGATCTACGAAGATATAGAGTCCCCAAGCCGAAATACCGATAGCGATCACAAGCGACGTCCAAGCCCCTTCCTGCAGTCCACGATGGCACCAAGCCAAGGATGCTAGCAGCAAATAGGGACCAACGATAAACAAAATAACGATAGCGTCGCTCGCTGATAGCCTAGTAGAGCTCGCGATGCCTAAAACCGTTTCAGAGAGCGCTGTGAGCACACAAATTGCCACGGTCAGCATGTTGACCAATTCGCTTCTCACTTCAGACTCCTGGGCCATTTCGGCTTGCAAAAGAACCGGACATCGACTGCGTTTGACTCAATCCTGTAAATAAAAAAGGGAATCTCCCCAAACTCATCTTGGCATCTATGTGCTAGCACTACGAACTCACCTTCACTGACTGATACCTTGCTCTGCTAACAACGGCGGCACGAGATGTAAATTTCGAATTTTACCGGCATCAGTAATTCCAATGAAATCATTTGGTTAACGAATTTCCAAAAAATGACTGGTACCGCGAGCACAACGATTGACGTTACGCAAACCGAACCGATACCCATTGTTATCCTATTCACAATCCGAATCAACCATCGCCGACGAGCTCAATGCCGATCGCCTCTTGTGATAGCTCCAACAGCCTCTTCGCAGGACCGCTGTAGGCATCCAACGCATACGTAATTCCATGTCCTTCGCATCGTCCAAAAAAATGGTTGCATCTCTAGCAAATCGACGCGTCAAGTTAAACAGATCCGTTAACGATAATACATAATCCGAGTTGTGGAACGTGACACCTCGCTGATTCTCCAGGCTTTAGTGCACGCCATGCATCTGCGATCATGTAGACATGATGCGGTGAAACTTTCATTCGACCGGCAGCTACAAACATCGCTGCCACGAATTGGTTCTTTGTTGTTCCCTTGCGACTTTCACCAATCATCATGCCGATAGATTTCTCTCGAGGAGTCATCTCAATCAAACGTACCAGCGGCTCGATGTCGGCTGATAGCGATACGTCAAGCGGTTGACCGTCGTCGGCGTGTAGTCGAGAGAAGTTCGATATTCCCGCCAATCCGAGCCATGCACTGGAAGTGCTAAGGAACGTTCTGCGACTCTTTCGCGTCATGATAGCGGTCCTCAGTTATGGGGATAGGTTTCCCAAGGAGTCCATCGGCAAAGTATCGTTAGCGATTTAAGCCGCGCGGTGCGTTAGTGCTTGTTCTCAGTGAAGCGGTGCCCGTTATCGTAATCGATCTCAGCATGCTGCCTCGCCGAAACCATCGAAAATCTCGTAACATATTTGAAGCTGCGCGGACCTTTACCCTCGGCAATGTTTGACGGCTTATTGTTTCTTAACCGGAAGCAAATCTGATGGTATCGTCACGTAGCAGCTCGATCCCGCCCAAACCGCCTTGTATAGCTCCGTGTCATAGTCCAACTCTAGCCGGTTGTCCTTGGTGTAGTCGCCGATTTTGACAGGATCGCCTTTCGCTTGTTTCTCAAGACGCTTCCGAAAGTGAGACAGAATCTGACTCCTATCCTTCAGAATCTTGAGTTCGCTGGTGACTGCAATGTACTGCGCACCGATCGCCTGCGGTTTTGAAAGATTGATCAGTTGGACGATTGTTCTGTCACCGTTATCGGAGTGCTGGAAACAAATCAAGAATTCATCGCCAACTTCGACAATAGGTAAGTCATCCGGGACCGGCGGGAAGCGTTGATACCTCTCCTCAGTGGATTTTGCCGGATTGCCGCGCAGCGTCTCCTGAATTGCGAAGGCAACTTTGTAGCATGCTGTAAGGTCTTTTTCTTTCGTGACCGAAGTGGCACGATAGATGCCGGAATCAATGCAGTGATCTGCCAACCATTCGAGCGATGAAACGACCACGATTTCGGCGTGAGCCGCTTGGGAGACGGCAATGACCATCATAATAAACAGTAGGCAGAGTCTCATGAAGGTGCTCCAATTTGCAAGTCCGCATTTCCCGCAGAACGCACAAGAGCAAAAATGGCCGCTGCTGAGATGCAGCCCGTGTTTAGCTGGTGACCCGCGTTCGTCCACAGTGGCGATCTATCGACATTGAACAAAGCGAACGAACGCATTATTTTACACCACGAAGGACGCGAAGTCGCCAATACCTTTGCTCGCGATTAACATCCGAACCGATTGGTTCCACCGAGATGAAGGGAAATATCGCTACCCAAATCTATCACGGTGTGCAGCAAATCACGGAATGAGTCGAAAAGTTTCTCACGTTTGCCAACCCGATCGTGCATCAGTATGGATTCATGTTCAAGTCGAACAACTGGGCAATCGTCACCCTCAAAAGCCGTCAAGTCAAAACAGATTGGATCATAACAACCATTCGGAGCCTGAGCGAAGCGCACCAAGCGCATCGGTAACAATGTGTTGTTAAGCACCGGATCGGCAAACATGGCCGACGAAAGCTCAACGAAATCGTTAGTCGGTGGGTTCGCAAAAAAGCGACATACACGCAGATCCACACCAAGCCACGTTTACATTCACTAAATCTCTTTTTGGCGTATTCAATTTTTCGTGCCCGTGCTCAGCGAAGCGGTGCTCGTCATCGTAATCGATCTCGGCGTATTATTCAGCATCAGCTACATAGTCATGACGTGGACACCATAGCGGTACGAAGAAATCTAAAAGTCCAGTAATTGTTTTTATAGCACAGCCAGGGCTCTCAAGTGCTTTGGCAGGCGCATTTAACGCACCGAAGGTGCAACCGTTCGTCTAGCCCCGGGCATCACTGGCCTTATAAAAATTTTACGCTGCAGTAAATAAACGCGTTTCGCCTTACTGAGCGGCGATTCGCTTATGCCCCATGCCGGCTTGCCCGGCATGAGCCTAAGTTTGGAACGCTAGCAACCAATGCATCTTCGTCATTCTTTCACGCGGCGAGCGAATGGTCTCCCAGTACGATTGCACGTTACCGAGCCGCCGAACAATCAGCGTAAACGAGGCCTCTTTGGACATTAATACTTAGGGAGGTTACCGCGAAGACCCAGAGCACGATGAGTTCTTCGTGCTGGTATAACGCTTTGATAGCTTCGACTGCATCTGTAGAATTGCGGCTCGTCGATGGGAATTCGTGCTGGGAGACGATTTGCTCGCCGCTCGAATCAACGAGCAAGCGAGTGAAGCTGAGTTTCTAGCCTGTCAAACTAATGCTCATGCCCGGCAAGCGGGCATGGGGCACGACGAACACGCGACCGTAACGAAAAGCGCTGGAAAGACAGCCCGTTAATGGTGCTTGGAAGCAAAGTTTTTAACAGGCCAGACAGATCCTCTGCCGGTGGCGTCAGCCAACGTTAAACATGTTGCGACATCATACGGCGAGCGATTGATCCGCCAAGGCGATGTCATTTGTTTAAGCCACCCGCCCGCTCGCGGGAGGGTCGGACGCCGTAGCGGCCGGGGAGGGTCTTGCCTAACCACTAAACAAAGCGGAATGCACAACCGTTTCGATTCCCGTAGCGGTTTCGATTACGATTACGAGCACCATTTCATTGAGCACGAGCACGAAAATACTTCAAAACGCGCAACATCAAAACCGGCTAACGATGCGCCAACCCTTCGGGCTTGAGAGACAAGGCCGATGTTGATGAATCGATTCCACAGGAACGTTTCGGATCAGATACCGCGAACCCAAGACGTGGCAAATACGACAGATAGCCCAGAACGGTTGTCTGCATCCATTTTGTTCGCCCTTGGTTGGCGGGTAATGTTCTTATTCGGTCTGTAGCTCTGGGGGCTGCTGCAGCCTTGGCGTCATAGTCAGTCGAGAGTCTTCGTCCCGGCTATGCTCCAAGCTCGGGCAATCCGGTCTCCGCGAATCTCGTATATCATGATGAGTCTGAGTCTGCCGGAACCCTCAGGAAATGTGCGGAACACCTCCTCGTGATCAATGACGGTCTGGCCCATGACAATCCGACTCAACAGATGAGCATAAAGATTCGGTTCCTGCAGACGGGCAATGAACCGCTCACGCAAAGCCGCTGCTCCACTGGCAAGCAACGTAGACGGATGCTCGAACAACTCGGCATCAGCCGCATAGGTAGTGAGCAACGCCTCAATGTCCCGGCGGTTGAAGGCGTCGAGTTGTCTTTGCACAATGGCTGCTGCATCTATTTCAATGGGCATGGCGAGTGACGTTGGAGTGAGGCGAACGTGATGCGTCACCTAGCGACGGGAACTGGCGCTCCATTACCGAAGCTTACTGACCGTCGCTTAGGCGGACGCGATTGTCCCTGTGGTGGCATAACTAACAGGGTTTGACGCCACCACACGATTTAATGGTTTGACAGGCTAACCGATTGAATTGGCCATCGCAATCATTTGCCAGTCCTGAAGGGACGAACTTAGTACAGCCCAGGGCAAGGAGAAGCGAGTCTTCGAGCGTGTCCGCAGCCCTGGGATAAATGGCCGTCATTAACGCAGCGAGCGGATGATGCGCTCATGTTCCAACTTTAGTTGGCGGAATCTGATCGTGCTCCTTTGCAAAGCTCTTCTTCAAGACGTCACGTCTGGCAAGTTGTTGAAAGTTTCGACGCACCGGATCACCAGCCTTTTCAACCAACTAAAGTTGGAACTCCAGCGCAGGCCCGAAGGTGCCGGCACATCCTCTGCCGGTGGCGTAGCCACCGGTAAACAAGTAACAAGATGTGCGGCAAGCAATGGATTTGCCAACGCAGTAAAGTTGTTCGAAGCCGCAATGAATTAACGGTCGGTGAAAGTGTGTTGTCAAAAAGCTTCGACTGAACGAAACAACTTGCGGCTCAAAAAGAGCGTTACCAACTGGATCGTCACTAGCTCGCCGCGATTCGCGTGCTTTCCTAACCGGCGGTTACACCGCCGGCTAACGATGTGCCAACCCTTCGGGCTTGAGAGACAAGGCCGATGTTGAATGTTGAATACGCGGCCAGTCAACCACGTAGGCGAGTCTCTCCGAGACTCGCGATCCAAGTGCGCAGTCACCCGGCACGACGTAAGGCGTCTAAAAAAACGTCCACTTGAGAGGACGCGGTTCCGAGTCTCGGAGAGACGCGGCTACATGGGCTAGATCAGTCTGATCTCAGCCGCCGCTTCAGCGTCAAGGTAAAACAAGATCATAGCTTGGCCGTTGTCTTTTGAGTAGAAACGGCAGCCATCCCGCTCGATTTCATCCATCACGTAAGACAAAGTTAAGGTATCGGCCCAATCATCATTGACCTCGATTGGCCATTCACGGTTGTTGCCATCAATGGTGTACTTGAGCCACGCTTTGCCGGAATCGAGGTCAACGAAGTCGGATGCGTCTGTAATCAGGTCAGGTTGACCTGCGACATCACACAGGCGTTTTACGATACTGACGTAATCGCCGGTCTGATTGATGCATTCTGTGTCGAAGTTCCAAACCCGAGAGCAGACTTGCCGACCCCATGGTTCGCGTTCGACTTCGGTGCCCAACTTGAAGAGTAGCAGATCAAACGGCTTGCTTTCGTAGGCGTCTCGATCGAATGAATAAAGCAAGTCGTCGATGGTAATGCCGTCGTCGAGCGTGATTCCGCAGGTTGCAAGTTTAGCGAGTTGTTCTTCAAGTGTCATTTGTTGTGGTACCCTTGCCGATACGGTTGGTGGTGCTAAGGCGCGACTGCACCCAGCGAATGCGATAAGGGCTATCAAGAACTCATGTCGCATGATGGCGTGCTGACTTTGTGGCATTACGATACGCATCGGCGGGCCTGCGCGACACGTGTTGATTGCAAACCGGCCCCACCGCCGGCTTCTATGCCGATTGCGTTTGTTATTCCGCGACTACCAGTCGGGATTCCAACGGTCGTGGAAAGCGTGGCGCGCAAAGATATTACACATGTGCTCGAATCGGCGGGGTATCGTGAATTCACGGCAATCGGCATTTTCGGTAACTACGCACATTGCCAGAGGAACTTTGCTGTGCATCCATCGTCCGACAAAAAAACATAGCCAATTCCACAGTCGCCAAAGTTGACTGAGAATGGCACTTGCGTGGAGTCCAATTGAAGAATCAATTTTCTAAACCCTGTTCCTGGAAACTCATCACCTTGAAGGAATCCTGGGGTTCCGCCAATCTTATTGCCTGCAATCGCAATGTGGTACGCGTGATTATTTTCCTTACTTCGCTTCCAGCGTTCCTCTTCACCTATGAATTCGGGGTCTTCAGATCGCGTAAGTTCGACTCTGAACTCACACGGCTCAGAAACAAGTCGAGTGTGGCCAGGGCGGGGAACCATTCGATAGAGCGATGGTCCTTCAAGGATCGCCTGAGTTGCCTCCGCGACTCTACCGGGCTGGATTATGACAGCGTTTTCACCACCGTCTGGTTCCCAAGTCCCGTCTACATAATCGTCGTCATCAGTCATAAAGACGTAAGCCATTTGTCCTGAAATATTCCCGAAGACCTCACGTTCGAGCGAGATTTGGCCAATGAACCGCATTGGTTTCTCGGTCTCCCGACTGGTTGGCCATTGCGGTTGCAATATCCAGGTTGGCTGTCCACCAAACTTGGTAGTCGGTTCGCAAACTGGCGTGGAAGCCTCAATGAATTCAATATTGATACGAGGAACCAAGGCGACCTCCAAAATGCAGAACGTCTGAGTTAACGCACGACGAGTTGATACTGAACCGAACTTTGCAATACTCACCGTGCTTGCGTGCAATCGCTCGTTCCAGTGGTTGTCGCGCCGCTGCAGCGCGACCAAACCACAGGAGTTGATCATCTTGACAAGATTAGGCGATTTTATGTGACCTTGCAATCATTTTGTGATGGAAGCAATAGCATCCATCATCGCAGCGCATGTTCAATCAAATAGCATTGATGAATGATTGAGCTCCCGGATCTTTCTGTCTGAAGATACGGTTATGAACTAGCCACGTAGTGGCGACAGGTTGTCGCCATGGGCGTAAGCCCATGGGTCGCGTCGCCGATGCGGTCGGAGTCGCGAAGCGACGGCAGGATCGGTCAGGGGACGTTTGACGCCAGAAAGCTTCGATGGCACGAAATGGCTTGCGGCTCGAAATCGCGTTACTAACTGGAGCATCGCTAGCTCGCCGCGATTCGCGTGCTTTGCTCACCGACAGCTTACGCTGTCGGCTAAATTCTGTCGCTACTCCGTAGCTGGCTACCCGCTGCTGAAAACTGTAATGATGTAGGCATGACCCGAGGGTCGATGACTCAGCGGCAATGCTCCCAGATGATCCACAGGAACGTCACCGATCACGGGGCGGCGACGATAAATTGTCCATTGTAAATCCACCCGACTTCGCCGCTCCCGTGCATCGGATGGTTCAAGTAAGCCGCTGCGCGGCAGTTTGAGTTGATCTTATCGATTCGCAAGAGTCCTTGCCAGCGCGATGAGCAACCTTCAATCACTCCAATCAACCTAGCTCCTGAGACGAGTGCGGTTTTCTTGTGTCACCTGTCCGTGACCGCCGTCACTCGTTGGTTCTCAGGAGTTAGCCAACATGTCCATCGATCTGCATCCTACTTGTCCCTTGATCAAGCGTTTCGCCGATGACCTCAAGCTTAATGGCAAGAGTCCGCGTACGCTACAATCTTACTCTCGAGCCATTCGAAAATTCACGGAGTTTCTTGGCCACTCACCCGACACCGCCACCGAAGAAGAACTGCGACAGTACTTGCTCTTCATCTCCGAATCCAAACTCTGGAAAAGCAGCACGATCAACGTCGCACAGCAAGCTCTCAAGCAGTTCTTTCGACTCACTTGCCCGCGCCAGTGGAATACGCTCAAGCTGGCTCGCGTTCAAGTCGAACAGAAGTTGCCCGTCGTCATTTCCACCAGCGAAGTCCACACGCTCTTAAAACTCATCGAAAAACCTTCGATGCATTGTTACTTCACGACCGTGTACTCGCTCGGATTGCGGTTACAAGAAGCCCTGCATCTGCAAGTTTCCGACATTGATTCCAAGCGGATGCTGGTGCATGTACATCGTGGTAAAGGGGCCAAAGACCGTTTAGTTCCGTTGCCCCAGTCAACGCTCGAACTGCTCCGCAAGTATTGGTCCACGCATCGTAATCCGGCTTGGGTTTTTCCCGCTGAAGGGCGTGACCATAAACTCGCTTCCACTGCCGATCAACCGATGAGTGAATCGAGCGTACAAGGTGTAATCAAAGCCGTCCTCGATCAACTCAACTGGAGCCAGCGCGGCATCTCCACCCATACCCTGCGACACTGCTATGCCACCCATCTGCTTGAAGCGGGGGTGAGTCTCAAGCTGATCCAGAAGTACTTGGGACACAAGCATCTCACCAGCACCATGATTTATCTCCATGTCACCACAGTCGGTGAAGAAGCGGCGATCGCCAAGATTAATGCGCTCATGAAGCGCAAGTCTTAAGCGATCCGCAGTGACGACACTTACCATGTGTGCTCACAACTTAAGTCGCACAAGGCGACATGATGCGATCGCCGTTGCGGTCGCTGATGCGCCTGCCTGGACGGTCAACGACATCCTGCGCCGTTTTGGACCGGCGTACTTGGACAAGTATCGCGCGAAGATGTCACGCGATCAGCTTCGGACACTGGAGGCCTTGTGCCGTTGCCGTAGTCCCGCTGCGGGTTCGATCTTGTATCGTTGCCGAGAGTGCCTCAAGCTACATGAAGTGCCCAGGTCCTGTGGCAATCGACATTGCCCCACTTGCCAAGGTGAAAAAGCACGCAGTTGGCTCAGCGAACAACAAGATCGCTTGTTGCCATGCGCCTATTTTCTACTGACGTTTACGGTACCGCAGGAGTTTCGCTCCTTCGTCCGTAGCCATCCACGTGAGTGTTATCGCGCGCTCTTTGAAGCAGCCTATCGAGCCATGGCAAAGCTTGCCAAAGATCCCAAGTATCTGGGATCTAGCAAGCTTGGCATGACCGGAGTCCTGCATACCTGGGGACGCGATTTGAACTATCACCCCCATGTGCATTTCATCGTGCCTGGCGGCGCACTAAGCACTTCGGGAACGGAGTGGCTTTCCAGTCGCACGGATTTCTTCTTGCCGATCAAAGCGCTTTCAAAGCTCTTTCGTGCGTGCTTCCAAGAGCAGATGAAAGCAGCGGGTCTGCTGGAAAAGATTGAAGCCGACGTTTGGCATGAACCATGGATCGTGAATTGCCAAGCGGTAGGGGATGGACGCGATGCATTAAAGTATCTGGCACCCTATGTGTTTCGTGTCGCAATCGGCAATCATCGCATTCGTCGCGTCGAGTGTCATGAAGATGGCACGGGAACCGTGACGATGATGGTCAAGCGAAGTAAGACTCGGTTGTACCGTCCCATGCGAATTAGCGCCGAAGAGTTTATCCGTCGCTTCTTGCAGCATGTGCTCCCAAAGGGCTTTCAAAAAGTCCGCCACTTTGGGTTCATGCACAAGCGATCGAAAGTCTCCACGCGCTGGCTCGCGATGCTCGTGACCGTCACGCTGAACATGGTGTACGTCATCAATGCAACACCGCAAGCCTTACCTCTAAAACCCTCGCGCTGTTGCTCGGAGTGTGGTGGAGTGCTCGACTTGATCGCGTTCCTGCCACCACCACCGTTGATCGATACAAGCTAACGTAGTAATCACGTCCTCTCCGATGATCGATTCCGTTTTTGAACGAAACATGCTTCGTTGACCGCTGAGGGTCTGCGCTCGTATCGAAAAACGAAACAAAAACAGCACTTGAAAGAAGCTTAAACGATGTGCAATGTGAACCATCGTGAAGTAAGATCAATGAAACCAGTACCGCCAACAATCGATTGCCCGGCTGAATCCCCCAAGCCATGATTGATCCATCGGAAGCAATCCCCTAGAGCGGCCCTCCCAAAGATCAACTCAAACTGCCGCTGGGCTTCATGAACAAGGGCTTAGATGCTGGCTGACTCTCGGCCGGCAAAACTTTCAGGCACCATCCCAACTCTCGGTGCGCCTTCATTGATCGCTTAGCGACGCATCATCTAAGCCTAGATTTGTTCTGCATTTTTGCTCTGACTCCGAAACTTGCTGAACAACGCAATGGCCAATAATTCCATCAAGATTGCAGACACCACGCAGAGTACATGCGCAGCGATGTTGTAAATCGATGGTGTGTCCCAGTCCCTGAGCAAAAGATTCGTGTAGAGGTCAAGAAATGGATACGTTACCACGCCAGCAACACAGAATGACCACCATTTCGGCCCAACGAAGCGGCCGATAGTGAAAGAGCGCAACACAGCGTATGGAATAAGAGCCAATAGCAGTTCCGGTAGCCATACAGAAGTGAAATCATTCATCATATCAGACAAATATTTGGGCACAGAGCTGATTCCAACGCTGACACCTAAACGAAGGGCCAACCCAACGAAATAGAATACGGAGTAAAGTAGGAGTTGGCGAAATATTTGCTGATCCCGAAGTCGGATTCGCGCGGGAAACCGCAAAGGTATTTCCGGCGACGCGTACGGATTCGAGGCATTCATGCAGGTACATCCTTGAAGCGTGTAATTCATGCAGAACGCCACCGATGACCCAGCGGCGGCAAGTAAAGTTTCTAAAAGTCAAAACGGTTGATCCGCCGCTTGGTGTCCATCGGATTGTTCGTCCATTTTATGTTTAGTCGTGACTTAGGAAACCCAAGTTGGTTTTGACTCACCGAGATAAGGAATACCTGTTGAAGAAGATAGAATTTCGAAGATAAATCCACGACCAAATCGCGGTCCAATCTGCCAGTTAATCGAGAGTCGCTTCCCATCTCGCGTGATCCCCCAATTGCCAACCATTATATCAAAGAACATTCCATCCGTCTTTGTTTTTGGCCATGTGGACAATGGGTTCATGTTTTCAATTTGATCGTAGTTCTTGATTGCCCATGCTGCTATCGGCGCATCGCTGGTGTGCGGAACTTTCGAGAACGGCTTTCGCTCGATATAGCCCTTGGACGGTGGAGATCCGTGGTTTTCTCCCCAGTTGAAATCGCGGGACTCACATAGTCGTCTCGTAAATTGACCCAACGCAAGTTGAACGATTCGATCCAATGTGTCGGGACTCATCACGCTCCTCTATGGACGAACGACGGCGATCACGCAGTCGCCGCCAAAACACTATGATTCAAATTCGGGGCCGACCGGCGACTTGCGTGCATCGCTTGGTTCGGCCTTTCGTAAGTCTAAGGGCTTATGTTCTAGCCGTGCGTTGGGGAGTCTGCGAGACCAACCGAAGTATTACTCGATCATTGGAATTGTGTTCGATTGCGACTACGTTTCCCACCTTGAACCTCGAGATCTCGCTCAGATAGGAGTCAATCAAGGAGCATACGCTATTAGAGTCATGATTTGCACCCGCCCATTTCTTTACAACATCATCTGCAGAAATCTCTTTGCCAGTGAAGACCAGATAACCCAAGTCATGGAAGTTTCCGGATTCTATTTCCTCAAATCGGTAAGACCCGTCTCGGGCAGGAACGAGGAACCGCGAGCGAGCCGCAGCACTACCATCTTTCCCAAGAGCATTGATGAATTTCTTTGTCATGACAGTATGTCGATGGGCCGAACGACTGAAATCACGGGGTTGCGGCCAGGAACCTGACCATCAGGAAACGCGCGACCCGCAACTCCCGTGCATTTCTTGGTTCGTCCATTCTGCGTCACGGATCGTCGTCCAGTGGATCGTCAACCAACGCGTGATGGAATTGATTCTCGAATAGATCGAAGCCCTCAATTATTCGGCCAAATCGACCATGGCCGGAAAAGCCAGCAAGAGCAGCGAGCAAGTATTTGAAGTTATCGAAGTCATGATCGCGAGCAAGTTCCGATAAGGTCATTCGGCGGCCAAGGATCTTCATTTCGCTGAATTCTGATTCAAGGTCCGGTGGACATCGAACAGCCGATTCGGATTGCGCGGATGCACAAGTCAGCCCCGCATGGATGATCATCTGAAGAGCGATATCTCCCTGACAGATTTGGGCAAGTGCCAACAGATGGCATGCAGTGGGATACATCGCTTCTGATGTATCGCCTTGATGCTGCACGTCATTGATGATGTCGCCGAGCAATTCATCAGTCATGCCTGAGCGGTATGCTGTGGCGAGCCATTCAACGACATCCGTTGCTGGCATTTTGTAAGCCGTCTTTAGAGAGTTCCAACGATTGTCGTCGAGTGGGAGCGGCATGTTTGTTTTAAGGACGAACGCCACGATTCACCCATGTCGCGGCATGTAAAGTATCCATTTCGAGATCCAGTGGCCGCGACTTCGGTGGAATCGATTGTTCGTCCCCGATTCTATTTCGAGAATGTACCGAGCAAATGGACGATATCCTTTTCCCGTTCAAAATAAATTCGTACGCGATCTCTTGTGATCCATATTCTATACTCGCCGTCCTCGTCGGAGAACCGGCCACGAGAGTCGTACGAATTGTCGTGGCCCAAGAGAATCATCCACTCTTGATTTATCGAACGCAATTGATCGCGAATCTCTTGGATTAATTGAGCGGTAAGAATGTTGGGATTTAAAACATCGATTGAAAGCACACGCGACGTAGAGTAAAAGTCATCGCCAATCCACCAATCGGATTCCAATCCTTTGTCATATCGATCAAGGCTCCCGTATTCTCCATGTTTCGCGAATAGTTTGTGAAATATCTCTTGAATATCGGCAATCTCTCTCGCGAATTGATCGGTAAAGCGATGCTCGGATTCAAGGCCGTTGACAGCCGTATTGAAAGGAGTCTTGTTGATCGCGTCATCTTGGGGAGCGTCGATAAAACTGAAATCCGTAGGAAGAATCGAACTAAGTTCACGTCGCCGCAGGTCATCATCAATCAATTTATCATCCTTTCTGAGATGAACGATTGTTTGTTCAGAATTGCAGCCAGCTACGACATACGCGAGCAGAAGTAAGGCAAAAGGGCCAATCGAGCAACGAAGCATGTCATTTGTCATTGGGAACTGGCGATGGGGACGAACGATTAATTATTCCCGGGTCACCCGTACTAGAAACCATATTCGGTCCGAACTCAATCATACCGAAACCATATTCGGTCCGAAAATCTTCTCAATAATTGGTTTAGTTCCCTAGGGGGGTTAAGTTGCTAGCATTTACTGATTAGGTACATCATCTCCGAAATGCACATTTGTTGACACGGTACGCAAGTACACGTATAACTTCACGCATCTTGTTAACGCGTGGAGGATTCACGCCAATGAGCATTCCCGTTTTTATTGACCAATTAAAGCGAGTTCAGGTGCATCCCAACGACTTGGAATGGATGCCAAAATGGCTCCAGCTTTACGCTACATACCACCAAGTCTCGACCGAATATGTGCCAATAACCGAGGACTTTCTCCTCCAATTTCTGCGGCGCTTACGCGATCAGGGCGCGCCAGCATGGAAACGACTTCAAGCCGCCCGGGCGCTCGAATGGTATCAATCACTCGTTCTTAAGCAGCCGATAGTTGATTTTGCTCCTTTCAAACTGAAGCTCGGCGAGCTCGCCAATATAGAGAAACGCGTTGGTGAAACGCTAACAAAAAGCGAGGATCACGGAATTCCCGGGGAAGGGCTCCCAGGCGTTATCGATCCCAGTGAACCCAAGCCGTTTCAAGCAATGCGCTCGCGAATGCGAGTACTGCATCATCCCCGCGCAACCGAAGACGCCTACGTCGGTTGGCTTGGGCGATTCATACGCCATGTCGACCATGAAAATCTTCATGCATGCGGCGAAAGGGAAATCGGCGAGTTCCTGACTGAGCTTGCCGTCGTTGGTGAAGTGACGGCAGGAACGCAAAACCAGGCATTATGTGCACTAACGTTCTATTACGAAAAAGTGCTAGGAAAAGACCTACAGTTCATCCAACGTGTGCGCGCTAAATCCAGTACCTACCTCCCGGTCGTTCTTAGCAAACGCGAAATCTCCGACCTCTTGCAATATGTTCATGGTGTCTATCAAACCATGTTTCAACTTATGTATGGAAGTGGACTTCGCCATCGTGAATGCCGCAACCTACGAATCAAAGATGTCTGCTTTGACACCAATCACATCGTCGTTCGTAACGGTAAAGGCCAACGTGATCGTATCACGGTTTTACCTCAAACCGTCGTCGAAGCTCTGAAACTGCAAATCAAACATGTCGAAGTTTTGCACCATGAAGATATTCAAGACGGACTCGGTCGAGTCTATTTGCCCTACGCGCTTCAACGAAAATATCCAAACGCAGATCGTGAGCTCGGTTGGCAGTTCGTGTTTCCATCGAGACAACTCTCCAAGGATCCACGGAGCGGTGTCGTACGACGCCATCACCTTCACGAAAGCAGCTTTGCCACGGCGATGCGTAAGGCACTGAATCGAACGTCGATTACAAAACCCGCGACACCTCATACACTACGTCATTCGTTCGCAACACACATGCTCGAAAATGGTGCTGACATCCGGACGGTGCAAGAGCTATTAGGACATAAAGATGTGAAGACTACGATGATCTATACACATGTCATGAATCGTCCCGGACTATCGGTGACCAGTCCGCTGGATAGCCTCTAAACGCGCGAGGAAAACGATTCGCAGCCTATGTCGACGACGGGCCATTTCCCGATCTACCTAAAAACAACTGTCAGCACGATTAGCGCTAACTGCCATCGCCGAAGCTCCTACCAATCAAACGAAAAAACCCCCGGTTATCCGAGGGTTTCTGCAGTGCCCCCCAAAGGACTCGAACCTTTGACCCGCTGATTAAGAGTCAGCTGCTCTACCAACTGAGCTAGGAGGGCGGATGTTGCTTTTCAAGGGTTTTCGCAATCTTCGCTTCGACCCTCGATGTTTCGACTACCCCGAGGTAACTGCAAACCAGTACGCTAAACGGGGGCGCGTCGCTTCGTCGATCTGCTGACGATATACGCTCGCCGTCGATTCGTCAACGTACCATTTAATGGCATCTCTGACTATTCCACGCGTATGTCGAGCCAATGCGTGGCGTCGATTTGAACCGACTTGCTTTCATTTTTCTTCAGATCCATTCTCAATTCGACTCCCAGTGAACGTACCGCCTTCACAGCAGGGTCATCGAGCACGAGATCCGTTCCGAGCGAAACTCCCAACGCAACTTGCAAAGTCGAATCTAAGTTAGTTGCAACCGTGCCGTTGACCTTCGTCCCAAAGTACAACGGCGGAGATGTCTTTTCGACTTCGCCTCCCATGACGAACGTAAAGGGCTGGCCATCGCCGGTCATGATCGTGGGATGCGCAAGCACGTTCTTGCTTCCATCAAGCTTTTCGTAGAGCTTAATTTGTATGAAATGCTGGTTCGCTGCTGCTTTGGCTTCCGCTCGGGGAGCAATAGTCGCAGGGGACTGTGCCAACGCAATACTAAGACAAGAAACAAAGCATGCGACGACAAGGAAGGATAGAAAGCGACGCATCTTCACGCTCCTTTGAATCCAGCAAGGTTTTTATATGCGCGGTATCGTAGGAAATCGTGGAATTTGAAACAATGGGAAACGGGCGAACTTAAGTTGAGAGAGGGGAGGGCCAACTAAAGTTGGAACACCAGCGTTGGAACACCAGCGTTGGAACACCAGCGCACTAGCCTATTCTTTAAGCAGCTTCTCGATTGAAGATGATAGGGTTGCGGGATTGAGCACGATCTTCGCGACTTTCCCTTCGCGATCCACCAACACGATAAACGGCTGACTGGCAACGCCTAACTGCCGTGCAATCGGATCCTGCATCCCTTGCTTCGCCGGATCCGTCTGACGCACACTCGGAAACCGTATGCGTGCTTCACTCACAAAGCTCAACAGGGGCGCATCGTTGGCATCTAAATTGACACCCAACGCTTGCACTTTATCCCCGTACTTTGCCATCTCTTCTTGTACTTGCTGCAGCACCAGTAAGTTATCACCCTGCATGCTCCAGATTGGCACGATCACAATACTCCCTCGATAGTTTTTCCAATCAACCACGACTCGATTCAAATCTTGTCCTTCGATCTCAAGCGGTTGGCTAATGGCTTTCTTTCGTTGACTTCGCGCCCCGGCAATCGCTTTCGCTTCGTTGCTCACGTTCACCACCGCTTTACTTGGCAAAACCTCTGCAATCACGTCATATAAGCTATCCGCCAATTCCGCTTTGTCATGCGCTTCAAGCTGTAGGGCAGCCGTATTGAGATAGTTCAAAGTGACATCATCCGGATTCGCTTCGGCGACTTTTGCCGCGACCGTTTTCAATTCGGTTGGAGTCACGGTCTGACCCGAATTCACTCCCTGCAATACTCTGCCAATCTCGTCAAAACGCACATTGCCCGCCAGCGTCGCTGCGAACTCAACCAGCCTCGGCGAACCATTCTTCTCCAAAGCTTGCGTGATCTTCTCACGAACTCGTACGCTCGAACCTTCATAGCCATATTGCTTGAGCGTGACATACACTTGATTCAAGGTCATCGCCGAAGGCATATCCAATAACTCGGGGACCTTCGTGAGCTCGGTCACAGCATCTTCAAGTGGTTTGGGTTCTTTCAGTTGACCGCTCACTAAACGCTCGATCAAAAACCCGAGCTTTACCACACGCCCATTGAAATGTAATCGCGGATCATCACTTTGAGTCAACTCATCCGCATACTTTTCCAAAGCCTCAGCCGCTTGTGTGCTTTGTAATCCCGCCAATTGGCTCAGCGCTTCAAGCTTCGCTTGTTTCGCAAGCTTCAACGTTTCAGGGGGCACATCGGACATGCCAATCAAACGCTCGGCCGCTTGCTGCTTCAACTCAGAGATCGTTCTCAACTTATCTCGCAGCTCCTGTTCACTCGCACCACCGCTCGTTTGAAACAGACGCTGCATCGCTTGATTCGATTCACCGAGAAACTTGATCCAGTCTTGCGGTGTCGCCGAAGTTGGAAGCGTTAAACCTAAATCCCCGGCAAAGTCGGGCTGTGGCTCAATGCTCGGCTTCGCACTCTGGTTACTTATTGCACTGTCCGCAGCACTTCCCCCAGTTGCGTTCTGCATCTCCGCTGTCGTCGCAGCCACTTGTTGCGAGGTGGGCGTTCCTTCAGTCCCCGGTTCAACACTTTTCTGCGAACCATCGTTAGTTAGTTGGTTTTCTGTCTTCGAAGTGCAACCGACGGTCACGGCAAGCGCGATACCCATCACCGACAACCAACCCAATCGTGGCTTTGCAAAACTGTTCATTGACGCTTCATCCGTGCAAACCGAGGATTTTCCGAACCAGGATGCTCGCGAATATAGCAAAATCGTAGATTTCGTGCACACCGCATTATTGCCCGAGATGGCGCGATTGGCGCTGCGGCAATCGCTTGTTTTCACGTTTTCGAATCGGTTCGAGATCCCCGAGCCAAGGGCGCAAGCAATGCGGTCGATCAATCCGACCACCTCGGGCATAATCTCGGTAAATCGTGGGTGCAACCTCCGCAGGAGCCAACCCTTTCATCTGACAGAGGTATTCAAAAAGCAGTTCGACTAATTGTACGAGAGATAACAGATGCGTCCGACGCGTCTTGGCATACATCCAATCACTGAACGCAAGGAAGTGCTCAAAAGGGGATTCCGATTGCCAAATCAAGTCTCGCGACTCGATAAAATTGCCGCTGTTGCCATAAAGATCCCAGTACCTTGCAAAACGTCTCAACCGCTGCATCTGCGGAAACGGAATACTACGCGTGCTTAAAATCTCATACGGTGACTGCGGGCTGTAAACCATCTCCCAAGACTGATCATGACGAGTAATCGGAGTGCCGCGCAGCCGCTTGAGCATTCCCACCTGAATCTCTTGTGGAACTAAGGCAATGAGTCGATCAAAGCCCCGGCCGAAGCTCTCTAACGATTCACCTGGTAACCCTACAATCAAATCCGCATGAACATGCACACCGGTTTCCGCGCGCAGGTAACGTAGGTTCGCTTCGGTCTTCTCATAGTCTTGCTTGCGGCTAATCAACTCGGCAACTTCTGGATTCCAGGTTTGAATGCCGACTTCGAATTGCAAGGCACCTGGGGGAAAGCGCGCAATCGATTGACGCAACGACTCAGGCAACCGATCGGGAATCATTTCAAAGTGCAGAAACAATTCCGGCGTGTAACGTTCCCAAAAGAAATCGATGATCCGTTGGCTCACTCGCAGGTTTAAATTAAAAGTTCGATCGATGAACTTGAATTGCCTCACACCACGTTGTAACAATCTGTCCATCTCGTTCAAGAAACCATCCAGTTCGGTTTGACGTACCGGAATCTCTAACGAAGAGAGACAGAACTCACAGGTGAATGGGCATCCGCGCGAAGCTTCGACGTAGATCATGCGCTGCCGGATGTCTTCATCAGAATAAAATTCGTATGGCAAACGCAACTTTTGAAAGGTCGGAAGCTCACCGAAAATTACTTTGTCTGTCGGTAAATCGTGATTCAAGATGCGTTGGCACAGTTCCGCAAAGATCAAATCGGCTTCGCCAGGAATTAAATAGTTTGCCAAAGCAAACAAGGGTAGGGCTTCATATTCATAACTCACTTCGGGTCCACCGATCACAATGATCGTTTCGGGACTTAAGCGGCGCAGCAAAGCAACGCATTCAGTAACTTGATCAATGTTCCAAATATAAACTCCAAAGCCAACAATCTTAGGTTGGAGCGATAGGAGTTGCTCGGCGCTGGTTAGAGGCGCATCGTGGTTTGAGAATTCAAGGATCTCGGCGCGCGATTGCAGCGCTCCCAAATTCGCTATGAGATAGCGAAGACCAAAACTGGTATGGGTATACTTGGCGTTAAACGTCGTTAAAACGATATCAGGCATAAGCTCAAGGATTTGCGGCAAACAGAACTTCGTGTAATCCCGCTTGGATTACCTCATCATAGACTTCGACCGCAATTCCTAGTGGAACCGTTGGTTCAGGCAGAATAATCACTGGGGGTTGGCCGCCGCTAGCAGCGAGCTTCTGGATCCGCTCATTGAGCTGCTTTCGCGTTTCCACCGGCTGTCCTTGCAGCAGCCAGCGATATTGTTTCGAGCCGGGGGGCGATTCGGTGATTTGAATCATCACTTCGTCGATTAGTTTTGGTGGTTCGATTTTAGCAATCTGACGGTTTGTGGCACCCCCCAAAGGCTTTTCAGCGATCTGGCTGGTTAAGTCCAATTCAGGACGATCGAAACTACTTGTCCAAACGAAAAAGACCATGAGCAAAAAAACGACATCGATCATCGGCGTCATCGGAGGCTGTAAACTCGATCGTTGTTTGCGAATGGGGACTCTCATTTAAGGGCAGTCTCCAAAACAGCAATGGAAACACTGGCCATTCCCGCTCGGTGCGCTGCATTCAACAAAGGGGACAGTTTTTCATAAGGGACATCCCGATCACCTCGAATGCGGATCGACGCATTATCACCATATTTGGCGGCATGCTCCGCGAAAATCGTCGAGAGTTGATCCCGGTCAATACGTTGACCTCCGATTTGCCAATCTCCTTGAGGATCAATCGTGACCGTGAGGACCGGTGCATCTTCAGGAAGCGTCATCCCTGAAACCGCTTTCGGTAAATTGACGGGCAAGTGATTCTCGCGGCGCGCCAGATGGCTTGATACCAGGAAGAAGATGATCAAGAGAAAGACCACATCAATCATGGGAGTCATGTTGATGGAGAGCTCGGAACTCTGTTGTGCGTGAGGTATGCGCATAAAGCACCGAACGTCACGAACGAGGAGGAGGCTGCAGTCCAGGTGCGGCCGCGCCGGATGGTGCGTTTGTTCCGGCAGCTTTGCGAAACACACGCCGCTTCAGCGGTGTCAATGTTGTGATCGTGATGCCGGCGATCTCAGCGATCAACTGATCAACACGATTTCGCAAAACAGCAAACGCGCCTAGCGACGGGATTGCGATGATGAGCCCCACGACCGTCGTCACTAGCGCTTGATAAATGCCATCGGCTAGATCTCCGGCATTTGCGCTTCCGCTGGTCGCGGCAACTTCACGAAAAGTAAACAGCATTCCCGTCACTGTTCCGAGCAGTCCAAGCATCGGCGCCAAGTTACCAATCACATTGAGATACTCGATGCGTCTCATCAGAGATGCCGAAGCTTCATGCAGCGCTTCTTCAGCACCTTTTTCAATTTGTCCCCATCCATGTTCGGCCTCCACAAGTCCCGCAGCCAACACATTACTCAGAATGCTCGGATACTGTCGACAAGCGGCTTCGGCTTCACGGACGCGCCCTGCATTGATCAATTGAGCCACCGCTTCGGAAAGCCCAGGGGGAATAAGATCTCGACGGCGAAGTGCAAGGAATTGATCGATAACCAGATACAAAGCCGCCACGCTTAGACCGATCAATCCGAGCATGATCGCAACACCAATCCAACCTCCCGAGAAGAGGATCGACCAGAAACCGGCGACAGCGCGCGGTGACGCCTGATTGGCTTGAGCTAGTAACGGATTGACTAACTGAGATAAAAACAATGGCATATCGACCGTCGAAAATAGACCATCCGCCCTGCCGGAGCTCTAGAAACCGGGAGGGCGACCGGTCCCTAAAAGCAGCTTGAGCTGACCGCTACCGTTTAGGTTGGTCGATGTTCGAGAGTCTGGCAACTGGTCCAGACCGATCTGATTGGGAAATTCCAAGAAGAATGGTGACTTCTCGGATTTTTTGCGTTACGCAAACGGAAAGAAAAAACGTACCAACGAACCCACTAATGATGAAGGCATACCATCAAGCTGCGGCGCGAAACATTCACCATGAACGAGGAACATATTCGCCGAGCTTGTTGGGATGGCTTCATCATTGGCCCGTCCAAAAACGTCGGAGCCGTAAGCCGCTGCACCACTCGGACCGCTTCGCAAACAGGAAAAAGCGGGCGAGCTACGGCACTGAGATTTCACCAAACGGGTCCGCCGCCCGTTTTTTCGCTGTTCGCAGCGCGTTCCAAGTGGGTGGGTTCGCTGGAACGTTTTTTTCGTTTGCGTTACTTCACGCTAATTCCTACCTCGATCGCCATTTCCCCAGCTTCGCATTCAAATGGAACGAGGATGGTTTGGACATTCGAGATAAAGGTGACAAGATGGTTCTTGCCAATGATCACGGTCGGCAGAGAGAGGGATAATTGATACTCAGAAAGTTCTGCCTTTGCGCCACCACCGATGATATTCGTGACTTCACCCATCGTATCAATCACGTCTTCGCAGAGCGTGTCGAGTGTTTGTTGGGTGAGCATTGAAGCGGCCGCCAATGCGACCTTGCGTTCAACGCTAACGACCAGAGTGCCAATCATCTTCCCCGACATTCCAATGACCCCACTCACTTCGTAGCGAGGGTGGAAATGCGTATTGATTTCCGGCGCCTGAGGACGTACTTCCCAACCAAACATCGTGTTAAACGAGCGAATGGTTGAGGAGATAAATGGAGTAATCAAACTCGACTCCAAAACAGCACTCATGAATCAAGCCCCTACTGACAAAACTCAAAAACGCTCTAGCCACAAGACTTAAGCAAGCACTTTCTCACGCTTGCTTTCGTCGACTAGACCATCGTGGGAACAAACTTCTCGAGCTTCGCGCGGAGGGCTTCAGGCTCGAAAGGCTTAACTAAGTAATCGCTCACTCCCGCTTCAATCGCTTCGATAACTCGAGTGCGTTCAGCTTCGGTCGTGACCAAGATGACAGGTACATCGGAACCTGCACCGCGAATCGCGCGGAGCAACTCGATTCCCGACATGTTGGGCATGTTCCAGTCCGTGAGCACTAGACTGAATGGTTCTTTCTGAAAAGCTTCCCAAGCTTGCTTGCCATCGGGAGCTTCAGTGATGTTCGTGATATTGAAAGCGTTTAAAGAGCGGACAATGATCTTCCGCATCACGCCCGAATCATCTGCGACTAATACTTTCTGACTCATGTTCGGTCTTTTCCGTGCAAGGTGCCCATCTGAGCGGGATACCTCTCCCGCCGGAAAAACTCTAGGTTGCGGAGGGGCAGGGGGAAGCGAGTCAAATAAAAATTTTTTCGCACCCGCTCCCGTTGTCCTTGGTGTGTTCGCGCGACCATTCCCGTAATGGAGTTACCCATCGGCTTGTTGTTTTCCCGGTTGTAACAGTCGTAGGGTTTTCACTCACGCAGCACTAATTGGTTTACGGAAAATCTGCCGGTTACTTCCGCTTTACGGGCTAGTGGGGTTTAGGTTTACCCGGGGCACGTTTTTGACGCACGAGATGCGCACAGAAAAAAATTGGTGACACGACACCCTTTTTAATGTGCGATCGCAGTCGCTGAAGGGTGATGGGTAAGAGTTATGTCGATTGATGATCAGGAATTGCTGCAAGAGTTCGTCGTTGAATCCAGCGAACACTTGGCGGACATTGAAAACCAGTTGCTAACGATTGAAGCAGCAGGTGCAAACCTTGACGTCGATTTAGTTAACACTGTTTTCCGGGGCGTGCACTCCATTAAAGGAGCCGCCGGATTTCTCGGTCTGAGCGCCATCAATAAGCTCGCGCATAGCCTTGAAAACGTTCTGAATTTAATGCGTGAGCGATCACTCACGCCAACATCCGGCATCGTCGAAGTGATGTTGAAAGCGGCCGATCAATTGCGCGGCCTGGTCGAAAATGTTGCCAATTCAAATCAAGTCGACGTCTCGACTCACTGTAAAAAACTCGATGCGATCGCTGCCGGTGATCTACCAACGTCCACTGCGCACGAAGCGCATCTTGAACCCAATCTAACACCAGCGACCCTCACCGAACCCGTGGCAGTGAAAGCCGCTACTCCGGTCACGGCAACGATCACTGAAGTAAAACCAAACGTTATCGCGCCACCTGTTGCCGCTCCTACTGCAAACCTAACGCCTCCCGCGGCAGCAACTCCGAAGGTAACGGCACCCGCCCCCACACCGCGAGAAAATCCCCCCGCCACTGCGCCCCGTTCCAACAACGATGGCAACGAAACGAATAGCAATACAAACAACAATCGCGCAGCGGGTGAAACAAACATTCGCGTCTCCGTCGAAGTCCTCGATCAACTGATGAACCTCGCTGGTGAGTTGGTGCTTGGCCGCAATCAACTCATGCAAACATTGGGCAGTGCTGACCGAGCCAACTTGGAAGCCGTGGCTGCTCGTATCAACCAAGTCACGAGTGAAATGCAAGACGCGATCATGCAGACGCGCATGCAACCTATCGGCAATGTTTTTAGCCGATTTACACGCGTTGTGCGCGACCTGAGCGCGAAACTCGGAAAGCAATGTCAATTGATCATCGATGGCAAGGAAGTTGAAGTCGACAAAACAATTATCGAAGCGATTGGCGATCCATTGACGCATCTCGTTCGAAATGCCATCGACCACGGGTTAGAGCTACCCGAGGATCGGATGTTGGCAGGTAAACAGCCGGTTGGGACGCTCCATCTTCGGGCCTCACATCAATCCGGTAAGGTTCGTATCGAAATCCGTGATGATGGACGTGGCCTCAATGCTCAAAAGATCAAGCAAAAAGCGTTCGACAAAGGATTAATCACCGCCGAACAGCAACGCGATATGAGCGATGCTGAAGCGGCCAAGCTGATCTTCTTACCTGGATTCTCTACCGCAGATGTCGTGAGTGATGTCAGTGGCCGAGGCGTGGGTATGGACGTCGTCCGTACCAACATTGAAAAACTCGGTGGTGCTGTTGAAGTCGACTCGGTGCTCGGTAAAGGAACGACTATTCATGTCAACCTACCGCTGACCTTGGCCATCATTCCTTCCTTGATCGTGCAATGTGGTCCAAGCCGATTTGCAATCCCACAAGTAAACATCGTTGAACTGGTTCGCATTCGCTCTGCAGAATTAGGACAGCGCATCAATCGTGTCCAGGGTGCAGAAGTTTTGCGATTGCGAGGCAAACTGCTACCAATCGTTCGCTTGCGTCAAGCGCTTGGACTCCAAGCTTACGGTGAGCCGGCTAAACAAAATGCACTTAATATCATTGTCGTCGAAACAGGGAATCTGCGCTACGGCATCGTCGTCGATGGTTTGAGTGATTCAGAAGAAATCGTCGTAAAACCGTTAGGCCGGCATCTCACCAAGACTCGGTGCTTAAATGGTGCCACCATCCTCGGAGATGGAAAAGTCGCTTTGATCCTCGATATCGCGGGACTGTGCGCCCATTTACAGCTGCGAAGCGTCAACGACGGTTCAGGTGATGAAGCGCGGTTAGCAGAAGCCAATCGCATCTCGCAAGAGATGCAACGTCTATTGTTGTTCTCGAATCATCCGAGCGAGATGTTTGCGGCTCCAATGAGTTTGGTAGCACGTATTGAACGCATTTCAGCGGAAGAAGTTCGCACGATTGGTGGGCGGCAAGTTTTACAGTATCGCGGCAACACACTGCCGCTCGTGACATTGGAAAATGTGATTCAAGCTGCACCACGCGAACCGGCCGACCGCCTATTTGTGATTGTGTTCTCGGTCAGTGGTCGCGAAATCGGATTGATTGCACCGCAGCTTGAAGATATCCGCTCGCTGGCCGTTGAACCGGACACGGGAACTTTGAGTGAGCAGGGTGTGATCGGATCGTTTATCTTCAATGACCGCACCGTTCGTTTACTCGATCTGTATACGATCACACAACGCGCTTACCCAGAACTGGTCAAACCGAAAGTGAAAGTGGCAGCACGGCAGCCAGATCCTGTGCCTGTGGTTGTTCAAGCTCCGGTGGTCATTCCAAACACTTCGGCCACAGGCGCACCTCAAATTGTCCATACCAATGTGATTGTCGAACCGACTCCGGCTGCACGCAAAACACCGCTACTGCTTCTTGCTGAAGACTCAAATTTCTTCCGTAAACAGGTGAAGACTTACTTTGAAGAGGCCGGATATCGAACGGCAGATTATCCAGACGGCTTGGCCGCATGGAATGCCTTGAAGAGTGGTAAACAAGAGTTCGATCTCGTAGTCACTGACGTCGAAATGCCCAACATGAACGGGCTGCAACTTTGCCGAGCTATCAAGTCAGATCCGAAGTTTTCTAAGCTTCCGGTGATTGCCTTGACTTCACTCGCTGGCGACGAAGACGTGCGGCAAGGAAAAGCGGTCGGTGTCGATGACTATCAAGTCAAGATGGATCGAGAAAAACTGTTGGACTCAGTGACTCGATTGCTTGCCGGACAATCCGTTGAGGAGGTACTTGTATGAGCGCGATAATCAATTCTCAAGATACATTACGTATAGCGACTTTTTATGTGGATGATCTGCTGTTGGGTTTGCCCATCGAAGTCATTCATGAAATCAACCGTTGCTTGGACGTCACCATCGTGCCGCACGCTCCTGAATGGGTGCGCGGTGTTGTGAACTTGCGTGGTGACGTGGTTACGGTGATCGAATTACGAACACTACTGGGAATTCCATCGCGGGATACGGACTCAATGACCCGAAACCTAATTGTCGATTGGCAAGGGTTCCGTGTGGGATTGATGGTTGATCGCGTAGCCGATGTGGTTGATGTTGGAGCTGAAAAAGTCATGCCGACTCCCGCGAACGTGCGAGGTGTTGATGGCAAGATGTTCCACGGCGTCATCCCACTCGAGAATGAACTCGTAGTCTTGCTTGATTTGGCTGAAGCTTTGCGGGAAGTTTGAAAAAGCTTTGAAAACGCATGCATCGCATCGTCAAGTCGGCAGCGTCAGTTGGTTTATAAATTTTTGATGGTTTTTTATTGCATGTCTCGCGGATTTGTGTGCGCCATGGACTTCGTGGCGCAAACAACGTCGCGATTAAATATTTGTTTACACAATCGCTGAGCACCTCTAAACGAGGAACGACCCTAGGAATTTCGCCATGTCCATCAAAACCCGAACCATGATCGTTTGTTTGATCTTGGGCATCCTCCCCGCGCTCATCATGGGGATGGTCTCCTATAAAACAGCAAACGAGATCGCTCTGCTATCCGCTCGTGAATTTCAGTCGATCGCGATGAACGTAGGCGACAAAATCGATCGTTCGCTGTTTGAACGCTATGGCGATGTCCAAGCGTTCTGCATGAACAGTGTTGCTCAGAACCAGGATGACTGGTATGCGAAGGATGGTAAATCGCCACTCGTCAACGTGATGAATGGTTATGTCGACACTTATGACGTCTATTATCTCACGATGCTAGTCGATCTCGACGGCGACGTCATCGCAGTCAACAATCGCGATGCGAACAACCATCCAATCCAGACCCAATTCTTGTATGAGAAGAACTACTCCAAAGCGGCATGGTTTAAGAACGCGCTGGAAGGTCGGTTCTCGGAACATAAGGCAACCAAGACAACGGGCACCGTACTCGAAGATGCTCATTTTGATGATGACGTTAAACAGATCTTTGATGACGAAGGCATCGTGCTCGGCTTTGCCGCTCCTTTGAAGAATGCGAAGGGTGAGACAATCGCCGTCTGGAAGAACTTTGCCAAGTTCGGGCTCATCGAAGATATTGTCGCATCAACTTATCTCGAGACCAAAAACTCGCTTCCAGGATTGGAGTTGACTCTACTGGATTCCCAAGGTTTTATCTTGGTCGAACATGACCCCAGTGAGACGGGCTCTGAGAAAATCTTGCGAGATATGAGCATTGTCAAAAAACTCAATCCTGTTCAAGTTGGGATCGAGTATGCGGTCAAAGCGTGTGGTGGCGAGGTCGGCAGTTTTGTTCAGGCTAAGCACTGCCGCAAAGACGCTCTCGTTAGCGTCGGATATGCGCCGACCAGCAAGGCCCTTGGTTTCCCAGGATTAGGCTGGAGCGTCTTGGCACGAGTTCCCGTAGAACAATCGCTTGCAGGTACCAAACATCTCAAGCGTGAACTGATCATCGGATTGGTTGTCGTGGTCGCAGTTATTCCATTCCTATCCGTCTGGTTCTCCAGTCGAATCACTCGCTCAATCGTTAAGACCGTTAACATCCTCGGTGAAATGTCGCAAGGCAATTTAACGCTGCGTATGGATGAAAATACCAAAGATGAGTTCGCACAATTGGCAGTGAAATTCAATCAGTTCGCTGGACGGATCGAACAAGTAATTGGCGAAATGTCGACAAGTGCGAAATCACTCCAGCATTCCTCAAGCGACCTATTCCAGACGTCGGATCGAATGGCGCATGGCGCCGTCGAAGCGACTTCACGTTCTTCGTCCGTTGCTGCAGCCGCTGAGCAAATGTCAATGAGCATTTCTCAGATGGCAGGATCGACGGAAGAAGTTTCCAACAATATTCGCGAAGTCTCTGTCGCCGTTGAAGAAATGAATTCTTCGATTGCCGAAGTCGCTCGGTCGGCCGAAAAATCTGCGGATGTGGCGAGCCATGCAGCTAACTTGGCGCAAGTCAGCAATCAAAAGATTGAAGACCTTGGCACGGCCGCAGGTGAAATCGGACGCGTGATCGAAGTGATCCAAGATATCGCCGAACAAACCAATCTCTTGGCCCTTAACGCGACCATTGAAGCTGCCCGTGCAGGTGATGCAGGTAAAGGTTTCGCTGTGGTTGCAACCGAGGTAAAAGAATTGGCCAAGCAAACAGCAGCCGCCACCGATGATATCCGTCGCCGCATTGAGAGCATTCAAGCAACGACGATCGAAGCGGTCACTGCAACGAAACAAATTGGCGATGTGATCGATAATGTCAACTCCGTTGCCCGTTCGATTGCAGCAGCCGTCGAAGAACAAAGCATCACGACCAAACAGATCGCCATGCGAATCTCCCAAACCGCATCGGCAGCAGAATGTGCTGCACGCGGCGCTGGAGAGTCAGCCGACGCTAGCCGCGAAATCACCCAGAGCATCTCGATGGTCGACGGCGTATTGAAAGAAACAGCAGCCGGTGCAACTCAGTCGAAAGCAGCCGGACTACAGTTCAATGAACTTGCGGCTTCTTTGAAGACGATCGTCGGTCAATTCAAGACGCATCAAGATTCTGCTTCGAACAGCCTTGCTGTTTAGTGACCTTAAGGTAGTGTTCGGCAACTGACATCATCCAGATGACGAGGTCGTCCATGTTGGACGGCCTCTGAAGTGAGAGAAAAGCGGGTATGGAAGCGAACTTAAAAGTCCTCGTCGTCGACGACTCGATGATCTTTCGGAAAGTCGTGCGCGATTCTCTCGCCGAAATTCCAGGGATTGAAGTCGTTGGCGTCGCTTCGGATGGTCGAAGTGCCTTAGATCGATTGGACGCGTTGAAACCGGATTTGTTAACGCTCGATATCGAAATGCCGCAGTTAAATGGTTTGCAAGTGTTGCAAGAATTGCAACGCAACAAACAAAAGTGCGGCACGATTATGCTCAGCAGCTTGACAAGCTCTGGAGCACGTTTGACGACTCAAGCATTATCGCTGGGTGCGTTCGACTTTGTACTTAAGCCTGCGGGAGATAACGCTTCCGAATGCTTGCTTCAGCTCAAGCGAGAACTGCTGCCAAAGATCGACGCGTTCCGTAAATCGCGCGTAGGCTCGGTCCAATCTCAGGTGCGTTCACAACCCGCACTTGTAACTGGACAACCCGTCGCCGCGACACCCCCGGCGCCGTTTGGCCTCTTTAAGAATACTTCGACGAAAGTTGTCGTGATCGGTGTATCCACCGGTGGCCCCATGTCACTAGGTAAGATTCTGCCTAAGCTACCCGCAGATTTTCCTGTACCGATCGTAATCGTTCAGCACATGCCGCAGGTCTTCACAAAGAACCTTGCCGACGACCTGAACCGTACCTGCCCTTTGAATGTTGATGAAGCGAAAGACGGTGAGTTTCTAGAACCAGGAACCATTCGTATTGCGCCTGGCGGACGTCAACTCCGCTTTGTTAGCCAAGGGGGACGGCCGGCGCTTCAAGTCACTGAAGATCCACCTGAAAAGATGTGCCGTCCTTCGGTTGATTATCTATTTCGCTCGGCAGGGGATGTGTTCCGCGGTTCCGTCGTCGGTGTGATCATGACGGGCATGGGAGATGACGGATATGAAGGTTCACGTATCCTGAAATCTTTAGGCGCTACAATCATCGCTCAGGATGCCGCCAGCTGCGTGGTGTATGGCATGCCGAGACACGTGATACAGAACGGTTTGGCCGATCAAGTCGTTTCACTTGAAGATATTCCTGCGGCGCTCATGTCCAAAGTCAGGGGAGGACATGCGATATGCCGTTAACTTCTTCTGACGTTGATGCCATCACTTCGCTCGTTTACGACCTTTGTGGAATTGCGCTCGATCATTCCAAGTCGTATCTGATTGAAAGTCGTTTATCGCAGTTGCTGCCGCGTGAGAACTGCAAGAACTACGTCGAATTGGCGCGTAAAGCGAAACAGATCACGCAGTCCGCATTGCAGACGGAAATCATCAATTCGATCACCACGAATGAAACGCTGTTTTTTCGTGATCGGACGCCGTTCGATGCACTTCAGCACAAGATTCTTCCGGAGATCATCGACAATCGCTCGCATGGCGCATTTCCTCGACGATTGCGAATCTGGTCCGCTGCATGCAGTACCGGTCAAGAGCCTTACAGCATCGCAATGACGATCTGCGAAATGATCCCGGATGCCCATCAATGGGATATCATGATTCTCGGCACCGATATTTCGGATGCTGCGATTAAGTATGCGAGTCGCGGAACGTATACGAGTTACGAAACGGATCGTGGTCTGACACCGCAACATCTCTCGCGTTACTTCATCGGCGAAGGAAAGAACTGGCGCATTAAAGACGAAATTCGTTCGATGGTGCGTTTCCAACGTTTCAATTTACTTCAACCGTTCGTCGGGATGGGTCCTTTCGACGTCGTCTTCTGTCGCAACGTGGCTATTTACTTTACCCCCGAAGTGCGCACGGCGTTGTTCCGCAGGATTGCGGCAGTGATGCAACCCGACGGCGTGTTTTTCGTCGGATCCGGTGAAACACCTGGCGAGTTGTATAACATGCAATACCATTGCCGCTCCGTGCTTTATCGGCTGCGCCAAGGTGTGCCCGCGTTAACCATTTAAGGCGAATTTCGCTTGCGTCTAGGTTGATGCCCGTCAAAAAGCATGCAATGGGCGGTTCTTTTGGCCTTGTGGCTCCGCCTTCTTTTCCTACCCTGTTCTCAGACGCCGGAACGGTTAGGATAAGCGGAGACTTGTTTGGCCCAGTAGCAACGGATCTGCATCGATGGCACGCAACGAACAGCTTATTCGCCAGCACAAATTGCTTCAGTTGCTTGAAGATTCTCGGTTTGGCAGGACGCTTGAGGAACTGCGTGATGATGTCGTTGCCGATCTCGGATTAAGCCAGCTTAGCGATCGAACGGTGCGGCGCGATATCGAGGCTTTGCAAGCGGCCGGGTTTGATTTGTTCACGGAAGATGTCGACGCGCGAGGACGAGTATGGAAGCTTGGACGCCGTGACCGGGGAGTCCACAAAATCAGTGCCACGGCAACCGAGTTAATCGCATTGTCTATCGGCCGCGACTTGCTCTATCCCCTCGCAGGGACCCAGTATTGGCAAGGCATTGAATCATTTTGGGTGAAAGTCCAAGAGGAGATGCCGAGTGGTGTATGGGATCTTTACGAACGTTACCGCAAAGCGCTACACGTCTATGGTTCCCCTGCGAAGACCTATGAACGCCAAGAGGGCATGCTGCGCACGATTAATCGCGCGATCCTCGATCACCGAGTCCTCGAGATTGAATACCAATCCCCAGAAAAACCAGTATCCACGAGAAATATCGAACCCTACGGATTGGCGGTTTATCAAAGCAGCATCTATGTGATCGCGGCAGCCGAAGAGGTATCGGATCCGGAGCAAAGGATTCGCCACTGGAAACTCGATCGTTTCCAACGCGTGTCAGCACTTGATCGCTACTTTAAACCTGATCCCGATGTGGATGTCGAAAAGCATCTGAAAAAGAGTATCGGTATCTTCTCGGGTGAAGCGACCGTCAATGTATCGATTCGACTCACTCCAAGGGCTGCTGGCTGGGTTCGTGAAGACCCCTGGCATCCCGAGCAGACGCTCACGCGCGAAGACGACGGGAGTTCTATGTTGACCGTGCCGTCGACGCATCCACGTGAATTAACACCGAAGGTACTTGGACTCGGAGCCGACGCTGAAGTCATTGCTCCCGAAGAGTATCGTAGGGCAATTGCCGACGTCGTTGCCGAACTTACGCGTCATTATCGCTAGCCACAAAACAAAATGGTTTCGATTCCGCGTAAGGAATTCTGCTGGATGTAAATAGCGCGGTTAAATTTTGGCAATCGCGTGAACCTTTCTAATTGATGGCGGAAGGAAGGGTTCAGTGCCCTCGCGAACTCTGCCCAATACTCTCCCTACAAGTGCCCCCTCTGTAAGTGAGTGCCATGTCCGCATCCATTATGCCATCGGTCGCGCGCGCGCCGGAATCCACCGTTACACGCGCACGCTCATCATCCAATCCCGAGCGTCGTATCGCAGATCTTGCGCAAGACTTGGCGGTCAAAGTTCGTGATGCGGTTGAACAGATTGAAGCCATCAATGTTGAATCGCGAATGTTATCGCTCAACGCGCAGATCGAAGCGGCGCGGAGCAAGGCTGCCGGTGTGGCTTTTGGCGTCGTGGCCTCCGCCATGCGAAAATTATCCGGCGCCACAGCCGATGTAGCGCGACGTGTTTCTGAGGACACTGGAAACATGATTGATGAGTTGACTCATATTTCGCAGTCCCTTGCAACCAACGTACGCGGCACGCGTCTCGCAGATTTGGCTTTAACCAACATTGATTTGATTGATCGCAACCTCTACGAGCGTTCATGCGATTGTCGCTGGTGGGCAACCGATTCAAGCTTTGTTGATGCTCTCTCACAAAACAATAGCGGTGCCTTTCAGTATGCCAGTCAACGCATGAGCGTAATCTTAAAGGCTTATACGGTTTACTTCGATCTGGTGCTGGCAGACATCAATGGAAAGATTGTTGCGAACGGTCGCCCAGAAATGTATCGCAGCGTTGGCACAAACCAAAGTAAGGCGGAGTGGTTTACCTCGGCGATGAACACACGCAATGGCGATGAGTTCGGATTCCATCGGCTTCATGAATCCACCGTAGTCAATGGTGAGCGTGCTTTGATTTACTCCGCTGGTGTGCGCCAAGGTGGAGAAACCAACGGAAAACTACTGGGTGCTCTCGGCATCGTATTCCGCTGGGACGCCCTCGCGCAAACCATCGTTGAAAATGCTCCGCTCAGTGAATCGGAGAAGAAACAAACGCGAGTCTGTATCGTCGATGGTAACGGTTTGATTCTAGCCGATTCTTGGAACCGACAACTGCGAGAATCCCTCAGGTTCGCAGGGCTAACCGAACTCATGCAACGGGAAAAACACTTCGCCACCTTGACCATTAGTGATCGAAAATACTGCGTCGCACATGCTCGGTCAAAAGGCTTTGAAACCTATGCCACGGGCTGGCATTCCCTTATGATTCAAGAATGCGATTAGAACGTTACGTCGACGAATCGGTCGCACGCAATTCGTCAATCAACTGTTGGTAAGTGTTAAGGCAAGCGTTCAGCGTTTCACGCAATTGCGTGACACTTTCACCTTGCTTTTGCGATTGCTCAAAGACGGGTCGAAGTACATCGTAAAGCAATTGAAACTGATTCTGCACTAAATCCAACATCACGCGAGGAACGGAATGCTGCACAAGCACCTTCTGTTCCACCGGCTGGCTCTGAATTTTGGCGAACGCACCGACTGCGGAACGCAATTGCCCCGCGACTTCGGTGCTTGATGAATTTATGGCGGATTGCAGTTTGAGCAACCCATCTTCCAACACCTCCATCTCTTGCTTTCGCGGATTGCTGGCAACCGCTTGCGCCATGGTGCGACGGATGTTTTCCAAGCCATCACGAAGCCCGGAAATGGATTGGAGAATTTGTGCGCCGCGGTCTGCCCCATCCATTCCTGCGAATTTCACACTTTCCACGAACGCATATTTAATCTGCTCCAACGTTCCGCTTCTTTTTGAGACAAAGTTCCCAGCAGTTCTTTAAATTTCAAAAGATTCGCTTCGCTATCCCGCGTAAGCGTTTGAGACTCTTGCTCATAATTGCTCATGATCAATGATTCTAATTCCTGATCATTCATCACCGGAACAACGCGTTCAGCAATGCGGTTCATATTGCGGTAGCTCCCCTGTAGTTTAAAGGGTGGCTCCGTGCGATACGCATCTGCTTGCGCCGCACTGCGGATGTACGCGCGATTGACACGCAGAACAACGTCACGGATGCGCAACAGTTTTTGTAGGACACGCACCATATCTCGCATCTGATCTGCACCAATTGCCGCTTCGAGCTCAATGCTCTCTGTACTGCCCGTTTCGGCAGCGTGTATCAGTGCGCGCTGATCCTTAGAAGAAGCTCGCGCCAACGGCTCTAGCACTGGGTTGCTGGTCAAACAGTTCTCGAGATAGCTCATCTCAAAAGCTTCTTTTGAGTCTCCGATAATCTCGCCGAGGTTGTAAACATCGGCTCGGTTTGCCAACATGTCCGGAATCTGAAAGCGGTCTCCGCTTTCCGTATAGGGGTTACCTGACATCACCACCGCGACTTGCCGGCCACGAAGATCGTATGTCTTCGGCGATCCATTCCAAACGCCTTCGATGCGTCGCGTTGCATCGCACAAAGAAATGAATTTCTGCAACAACTCGGGGTTGCAATGCTGGATATCATCCAAATAAAGCATCACATTATCCCCCATCTCCAAAGCGAGATTGATCCGTTGCAACTCCTGTTTTGCCGCCGCATTGTTGGCTGCAGCCGGATCAAGCGAGGTGACTTCATGCCCCAATGCCGGCCCATTCACTTTGACCAACACTAATCCGAGACGATTGGCGATATACTCCATCAATGTTGTTTTGCCATAACCAGGGGGACTGATCAGTAAGAGCAGCCCCATGCGGTCACTGCGTTTCTGTTCTCCAGAAGCTCCTATCTGCTTCGCTAGATTATTCCCAATCAAAGGAAGATAGACTTCGTCGATCAATCGATTGCGGACGAAGCTTGTAAGCACTTTCGGCTTGAATTCATCGGCTCGCAGTCGAAGTCTTGCCGACTCCAATCGCTGTTGTTTACGCTGCACCAGTAATTCAAAACGAGGGGCCACCGATTGACTGTAATCGCTAAGCCGTTGCTGAAACTCCCAGTAATGTAGGGTTAACTCTCCATGCTGAATTCGAGGATGATCACCTCGCAATTGGGATAGCTTGGCAAATGCCTTGACGGTTCCCACCGCGGTGGGCAGCTCGTTCGCGAGTAATAGTCGGCAAAGTTCATGTCGGTAGTAATACGCAGGGTCGATCGGCTGATCCACGCCAGGTTGACTGAGCAAAAAAGCATCGATTCGCATTTCAGCTAACGCCCAGGCGGCAAGCGGTTGAGACACGATTTGTTTTAGCGCATCAGAAATTCGCTGACGTCCATCATGTGGCAAATGATCTTGAAAGGCTTTGAGCAATTCAATCGCACGAGGACTGGTTGCCGGCGCATGCGACGCTGAGGCAGACTGAGCAATACGATCAAGAAGCTGTAGCAAAAGATAGTCCGTAGCGAGTGAGATTGAATCGCGAGGAATCAATCCTCCACCACAGCGTGTCAACAAAAGCGATATGCGACGCCGAATCGATTGAGCGGGCTCGGCGTGAGGAAACTCACGTAAAATGGTGGCAAAGGACCTAAGCCACTGTTCGATTTCTTGTCGTAAAGCTGTGGGAACCAGGTAACTCCAAACAAACCATGTCGTGCCGCGTACATTCGGGGCGAACCGTAACAGGCCTAATAAAGATTCGAGCTGCAGCAGCTGATTCAAGATCATTGCGGCATCGTGGTCGTGAACGCCACGTGCATAGGCTTCACGAAACCGCGCCGACATTTGCTCGCGGACCCATTGTTGCTGCGATTCGAAACCAGCTTGCAGGAAATGTTTCTTGCTCCAAGGATTGTTCTTTTGGTCATCGCGAGTCTGTTGCAATTGCTCTTTCAATTGCCAAGCAAGGTATTCAGCTCGGTAGACGGAATCATTTTCACTGATGACCGCTTGATTCCAAAGATCTTTGACCGCGTCGAGGTCTGCGTCACGCAACGGTTCAAAGAACTGAGTACCCGTCAAATGCAGTTGTAGTTCACCATCGCGCACGATCGTCGTCAGTTCAATCGGCTGCTGATTCACAGCAAACTGATGTGCGCCAAGCCGTATGGATTGACTTCCGTCTGCAAAGAGTTCTTGACGATCACGCAACTGTCTCAATGCGTTATCGCCGATTGACTTGAGACGTCCCAGCAACATTCATGCGGACGGTGTCGCCAAGCTCCCGGAGTTGATCCGCGATCTGACGAACTTTGTCAACCATTGGGGTCCGCGGCCAGAAATGTGTGGAGCGCGTTTTGGGACTCCGCTTTCAAAGCCCTGTTGATGATTCCATCAAGCACACGGCTTGCAGCGGTGACCAATGATTCCGCTTTGCGGTTCCGCGCTTCAACGAGTTGCTGTTTTTTTGCTTCAAAGGTTTCGTAAATACTCTCGCGTTTCTCGACCAGTCGACCGAGCAGTTCATCCGCGTCTGCAAATCGGCTTTCCATTTCCTGCAACTGCACCATCAAACGCGTAAGCGCCTGATCGACCTTGTCAGGCGAGTCCGCTGTGTCGATGGCTCCTGCAACCGCCTGATCAAGCAATCGGGATTGCGAAGCGAATTCCGCCTGCAATTCCGTGGTGTTCAACGTGCGCAATCGTGCGCGGAGTCCTGTGCGAACGCGATTCAACTCCGATAACACGTCTCCCGTCCGGTCAATAATGGCGGTCCGTTGCGTGGCATCGTCGATCTTGAGCGTGCCACCATATCGATCAGCAACTCCAAAGCGGTCGCAATCTCACCGATACTGGCATCCAATTTGCGCCCATTTGCCGCCGATTGAACTTGCTGGATTTCTTGTTCTGCGGCTTGAATTCTTTTTCGATAGCTCTGTAGGGACTGAGGCTCGACCAATGCTGAGATACAACGATGGCCGAGCCGGTCAGTGGCTTCAACGACAGATTGCTCAAGCGATTGGACTCGCTGCAAATCAACATACTTTAAGTCTTTGAGCCCAATGATCTGACCACGCTGGGCACGTAACTTGGCTAAGCGTGTGACAAAATCATCAATATGATCAAAACGAGTTCGTTGAATGTCCTTAACGAGATCTGCAAGCGATTGCTCCACCGTTGCCGTCGCCCGTTTCTGTATCGCGGCGTTGCCTGACCACCTTAGCAAATTCTTCTACCGCAGCAGCTGCCGCATCACGAATCAGAGCGATGGGCTCCGACAACCGCATCGTTTCTTCACGATCAAGCCAAAAATAGGAGTCAAGCACATCGCTTGATAGCTTGACGAGATCAACAAACAAGCTCGAGTATTCGTCATCTCGCTGAATGAGCTGCAAGATCTGCTGACACTCAGCCGCGCCCTTAACAAGATCCGCATTGCCAACTTTATAAAGAAAGGAATCGGTGACCGTCGCAGGTTTGAAATCGTTGGCAACGAAGGGCGTTTGCCAAACTTGGAGCGCGTGGTGCTTTTGCGGCTCCTCTTGCGCGCGAAAAACAAATCATTTGCCCGTCGTCAAACAGCGCTTGCCCATGGCATAACAGCGGCGTTTCCACTTCCTGCCGAATCAAGTTGTATCGCAGTTGAATGTAGGCACCACTCGTACCGTTATAAAACAAGTACAAAAAGTCTTCGCCGTTAGGCGACGCTAGAGTGCGTTCATAAAGCATATCCTCCAGGCCATGATCAAACAGTTTGAAACCTCCGGACTGAAGCTGGTAACCTCCGGGAAAGATAATGCCATGGTCTTCCGGCAAAAGAACACATGCTTGTTTAATCGGATCGATGCGGCGAATCTCTTGCCGTTTCACGTTGAAAACGAGATAGCGAAACTCTTTTTCTAGATACGGCTTGATCTTAAGCAATACAAGATTGCCGAGGACGGCAAAGTAGATCTCTGCATCGTCAAGCGTCTGATCGGCATTCTCGACAGGTTCGGAATAGATGCCCGACCCCAGCGCGGTGTTGTCTTCCACTTTGACAGTCAAGTCACCGCCTACGCATTCTACGAATACAAGATCATTGATAGAAATGTGTGGATGTTGCCCCTTACGATGCTGGTCGCGTGAGGTTCGCTGCCACTGAAACTCATGCTGTGTGGGAAATTTGACTTCATGCTCGCTACGATTGTCGACGTATGTCAAACGATCGGAGGTCAATTGCCACTTGAATGACTTGATATCTCTAAAGGTCTTCCCCACCTGAAAGACCATGTGCAGAAACGGACCTTGCCGGAAGAATTTGCTGAAGCGAGTCTGTTTGTAGTAGCGATAGAGTTCGGAGAAGTCACGATTGAATTGTGCATCGCTAATGAGCGACAGTGGCTCGTTACGAGCAGCGTCGGACTCCAAACGATAAAGGCTAAAAACGTCACTTGGAGCGATGTCTTGCTTCAACCCGAACTGCACGTTGTATCCGAGCAAAACATGTCGACCAATCGCAACGAGATCTCGGGGAATACAGTTGTGATCGGTCGTAACGTGAAGCGTCGATAACAGGCGTGTCGCCATGTTGCCGAAGACTTCGCCACGCGCCTGGTTCAATTGATCCAAGCGTCGTTGTAATTCTTGGGCCGCTTCACGAAGTCGATTGCGAAGGACTTCGTAAGTTCCCGCAGCAAGTTGTTCAGTTGCCATGAAATGAATGCCTCAAACGTGGCTGAAATGAATTGAGGCATTCCTTAGGTCGTGGAGTTCTTTTCCAAAAGTAACTTACCGCTTTTATGGTTGGCTAGTCCGTTGGAGCCTGCGATCCCAAGCAAAGTCACGAGTTGCTGACGCATATCATCGGTTTTGGCAAGTCCCATGAGCTGCGCGATTAAAGCGGCGACGGACAAATCTTTGATATCTCCCGTATCGAGATGGAACTGTTCGATGATCGCATGCAGTTTTTCGCGGAAATAATCGGGATTACCATTGAAGAAGGTATCCTTGATATCCGTTGCCACACGACTGTTGTAGACAAACCGATCAATCGCTTTGCCCCCTTTGACAGCTGAAGTGATCTGATCGAAGAAAGCGCTATCACCGCCGACGATATCGATGCGAGCCACTTTAAGCGCTTCGCCAACCACACCGGCTTGGCTCTCAGCAATGCCTTTCTGTGCGGAGATGGCTGCGATCTCGACCTGCTTTTCTTTTTCTAATCGAAGCTTGAATTCTTCGTGATCCTTACCGACCGAATCCAGTTGTTTCATCGCGGCCGCTTTCTCTGTAATTCCTTCTGCTTCGCTGACATACTTTTCTTTCAGCACGCGGGCTTCGGCTAAACCTTGTTTCTCGATCGCGTCAGCACGCGCTTGCAAAACCTGAGCATCGGCAAGTCCCGGAGCCGCTTTTTCCGCAGTCGTCGCTTCGGCGAGCATTTTGGTCGCCACGGTTTCCTTTTCTGCCTGATCGCGATGCGCTTCAGCCTCGATTCGTGTTTTCTCGGCAATTAATTCGGCAGACCGCTTAGCAGCTTCTGCGGCTTTCAGTTGTTTGACAAGCTCTTTCTCGGCGATCGCTTCGGCCGCAGTAATTTCGACTTTCTTCAAACGCTCGGCTGTCGCAAACTCTTCCGTGTCTTTAATCCGTTGCTGTTCTTCGACGACGGCACGTTCGACCATCACGCGCTCGCGAATGACTTCTTGAATGTTTCTCCGTTCTGTCTCAATGGCTTTTTCTTTTTCGACGCTTGCAACTCCGACCGCTTTTTGTCGTTCATTGCGTTCCAGTTCGCGATCACGTTCCACACGTTCAACTTCAACGGCATCGGTGCGCTCTTTGTTGCGCTGCGCGACGAGAACTTGACGCTTCTTGTTTTCTTCTGCGACTCCAAGTTCTTCATCGGTTTGAATGCGAGCGCGTTCGGCCGATAAACGATTCTCTTCTCGAACTTTCTGTGCGGCGGCATGCTCACGCGCTTCGATCTCTGCAATTTCGCGTTTTGACGTTCCGATGCTTCGACCCTTTGTTTTTCCAGTACTAAGATCGCTTCTTGCGCTTCAACGTCTTGCTTCTTGAGGGTCTTTTCTTTCTCTCGCGTAAAGTGATTCTCTTTGATCTTCTCTGCCGCCGTCAGTTCGGTAATCTTTTTGATGCCTTCTGCGTCCAAAATATTATTTGGGTTCAACAGTTCCAAAGGAGTCTGTTCGAGAAAGTCGATGGCAGCGTCATCGAGTCGATAACCGTTCAAATCCGTGCCGATGACTTTTAAGATTTCTACTTTGAACTGCTCTCGCTTGTCGTAGAGATCAACAAAGTTGAATTGTTTTCCAACCGTTTTTAAACGCTTCAGAAAACTTAGCATCGAAGAGTTCTCGCATCGTCTCAACTTGGCTGGCACGACGACAACCGATAGATTGCGCAACTTCTTTGATCTCTTCTGAAGTTTTATCAACACGGATAAAGAAAGCGACTCGTATGTCGGCGCGAATGTTGTCCCGACAAATCAATCCTTCCGCACCTTCACGCGCAATTTCAAAACTCTTTAGCGTTAGATCCATTCGCTCGGCGCGGTGCAACAAGGGAATTACCCACATGCCCCGTCCCGTCGCAACTTGCATTTCCCCTACGCCTGTTCTCACAAACGCTTCGTCCGGACCGACTTTGACCCAGAACTTATTGAGCATGGCCGCCGAGAACATGCCAATGGTCACAAAGACCGCGACGAAGATCAGGATCCCGATCAACCATTCCACATTGATGGCCGCGAAATAAAACGGATTCATTGAAGGTCCTCAGAAGTTGCTCGAGTAACAGTGTAGATTCGTTTATGCGGGTCATAGCTCAGAATAATTACCCGCGTTCCCTTGGGTAGTTCTTCGCCATCGGTGCGTATGTTCAAAAGCAAGGGAGCGGCATCCGTCGGATATCGCCCCTGGCCGGATTTGGGCGTCGCCGAGTAGCTGATCACGTCGCAATGCGATCCGATCAACGTTTCGCTAGCGTACTCCGGCTCGGTTTCAAACCAGTTGATCATCGGCTGGGTAAGTAACTTTGTTATGCCTACGCTGACGACTAGATTTCGGAGAATCCAGAAAGCCACCAGACCTGGGCCAGGTTTTTCCACTACATCGTCAAAGGCCAGCCAAAGTCCAAGCGATACGGCCCACCAAGCCAATGAGAAAACACCCAACCAAAGGATCAAAGGTACATAACGCAGGTTTAGCCATTTCAGAGAAAGACCTGTTAAACTCCCCATCGCTTCGGGTGTCGAAATGTCGGAATCAACGTGCCAATCCAGTAAACCTAATGACCCGATACACCCCCACATAACCACGATGAGGACAAGGACCGTCGCTGGCAAAACAGGAGTCGCCAAAAACGGTTCGAGGATTCGCATAGTCGACTCCATCATCGCTCAAAACCCCGCAAAAAGGTGATTTCTCAGCCATTGTACTTAAAGCGGGAGTGGCGCTGTTTCCAGCCGGAAGACAAGGAACTAATTGGGTTTCCTCTAATTCGCTAAATCGCGTCAGTCTTGGGATGCCAACAGGTTTTTTTGAGGAGTTCGCCGGCCCCTATTTCGTCGTTGGGAGCTGAAACGCTAAAATTACAGGTGGCGTTACCAGACCGAATTTAAGCATCGCAACGGAGTGGATATACGATGGGAAAACAGAAGTAAGCAAGCAGAAAAAATTGGCCAAGAAGCGAGCTAAGGAACGCAAAAAACAGAAAGTAATCACCCAGCAAAAGCAAAAACTCGCGTCAAAACACGGGAAAAATTGAACTAGCGAGTCGCGGTCCGTTTCGAAATTGCGCGGTTTGGAACGTACAGGAGGGTGGAAGCATCGATGTCTTCGTCGCGCGTCAGATTCCCCGGGGACAGATCGTCGTTGTCAATTGGTTGCTCGATCCCTGGTGTCTAGGGGTACGCGCGTGCAATGCCAAAGCCATCGAGTGGGAAAACTATACGCATATGCTGAAAATGATGGAAGAAAAGACAAATCATGAGCCCGTTCCGCCCGGCATTGCACTTGGCATCGTTGAGAAAGTGTGCGCCTATGGAATGTCACTGGGTTTCTCTCCACCCGCTAATTACCAAGCCGCAATGCTGATTTGGGGAAGTACCGTCGCGGAGAACGTAGACGACTTGATTAAGTGTGGTGGTCCAGCAGGCAAACCCCGCTATGTGAGTATGCCAGACATCACATCACCCGAGAGACACATCGCGATCGTACAGAATCTCTCAAGTCGCTTTGCGCCAGATGAGTTCGAGATTTCGTCAACATATGATCTCGCCGATGATTTTAAATCGATGTGGGAAGAGCAAAAAGAATATGTGTTGAATGAGCTCGGTTTCGTTCCCGAATTGATAGACGAATCTGAGGAAGATGATGTCGAGAATGACTCCGAAGTCGAGGATGATTATGATGATTGAGGCGACGATGTGATCGACGCAAAAGACTGGACGGAGTCTTCAACTCAGCGTGAAGTCTGACGTAAACCCGATGCCAGTTGTCATAAAACTCGGTGGAAGCTTGCTAGACCGAGTTAGTTTTGGGGACACGCTTCGCCGCTATCTCAGTCGTGCAACACCGCAGAAAACATGGCTGTTAGTCGGTGGCGGCGAGCTAGTTGAGCAGATGCGTATTTATGATCAGCGATTTGGTCTCGACCCTAAGTTTCTTCATTGGCAATGTATTGAACTGCTCGAAACAACCTTTGAGCTGTTATCGCAGCTACTCCCCGAATTAAAACGTGTTGAGAGCAAAGAAGAACTACTGGCTTCGAAAGAATCGAATTCTCAAACCCACTACTTGGTCTCGGTCAAAAGTTTCTATCAACGCCACGAACTGCCGTTGGTTACGTTACCGGAGAGCTGGGCGACCACCACCGATTCGCTTGCAGCGTTACTTGCTCTGCAAGTTAACGCCGATGAGTTAGTGCTCTTAAAAAGTTGCGAGATACCGCCAAACGCTGACTTGCAAAGCTTGATTCAACTGGGAATTGTCGATCAAGCGTTTGCGCTTATTGCCGATAAACTGCGAAGCTATCGTGTGGAACGACTACCTGCGAGTCCTCACCGGCCCTAAGAGGCCAGTACTAACATCGTTTGACAAACACTTCTTAATCCTGCCTGCCCATCCATGTTCACTCCCTGCCTCAGCTGGCATTCCTCTCCTTCACTGAATTCAATCATAGTCGAGGCGAGACCAGAACATGAATTGCACCGCACAGTTTCATTGCGCGCCCTCGGGCTACAATTTGGTCATGCCCCATGCCCGCTTGCCGGGCATGAGCATCAGTTTGACAGGCTAGCATCAATGCGTGCTTGCCATTCTCTTGCGTTTGCGATCAAGCGGCGAGCCAATCGTCTCCCAATACGAATCCACTCCCCCGAGCCGATATCCAGATCGCCTGATCGAAGCGATTTGTGATGAGACGACCAAAGCAGATCGCTTCGATTACGTCTGTGGAACTGCGGCTCGTCGACGAGCATTCGTACTGGAAGGCGGATCTGCTCGCCGTAAGAACCAAAAAAGAGGAGTTTGAAGCGGGCGAGTCGGTTTCTAGCCTGTCAAACTGATGCTCATGCCGGGCAAGCCGGCATGGGGCACGGCGAACAAGCGAGCATGAGACTAAAGTTTTTATCAGGCCAGAGGCCAACTCTCCCTCGGGAGAGTTTGCCAATGCACAGTTCACTACAAGGCCATCAAGAGCCGTGTCGGTGCTTCGAGATATCCAATGACATCGTTTAAAAAGCGTGCTGCGGTACCGCCGTCAACCAGTCGGTGATCATAGGACAATGACAGCGGCATCATCAATCGCGCTTGAATCGAATCATCGGGCATAACCACAGGAAGCTTGCGACTACGACCGACAAGCAAGATGGCAACTTCGGGAACGTTCACAATCGGTGTGCTATAGGTGCCGCCGATCGCGCCCAAGTTGGAGATGGTTGAACGTACCACCGACACCGCGCAATTCCTGAACACTAAACTGCCCTCCGCGGACTTTCGCAGAAAGACCTGCAAGGCCACGTGCAATGTCCGATATGCCCGCTTTATCAACATCGCGCATCACTGGGACCACCAATCCGCGCTCGGTATCAACAGCGATACCAATATTTACGTAATCGTGATACACGATCTCTTCACGTTCCTGATCAATCGTCGCATTGATCGTCGGGTGATGGCGAAGTGCTGTCGCGACGGCTTTGATCAAAAACGGCATCGTCGTTAACTTCAGCCCTTGAGCTGCATAGTCGTCTTTGCTGCTGTTGCGTAAATGCTCCAGGTCTGTGATATCGGCATCATCGAAGTTGGTCACGCGTGGAACCGTGGTCCAACTTTTCAACATCTGTGTTGCAATCGTCTTACGCACCTTCGACATGCGATCGACGCGAACAGGTCCGTACTCGTCGCTTCCGGTATTGCCCGGAGCCGGTGGAGCCGCAGCCGGTGAAGGGGCAGAAGTCGTATTTGCAGGGGGAGCAGCCGTGGTGGTTGCTGCATGCGATCGAACGGCTTGATTGGCGGAGCGCACATATTCCAGGACATCGTCGCGCGTGATGCGACCCGAAACTCCCGTACCAGCGACGGTTTTGCAAATCGACACCCATTTCACGAGCCAATCTTCGGATCGCGGGGCCGGCGGGAATCACTTCGCCCGTTACGGGCGCTGACGCGGTCGCAACAGGTTGTGCAGCAGCCGGTTTCGGGCTGCAGCAACTGGAGCCGCAGTTGGCGCTGCCGGAGCGACCGGAGCCGCGGGTGCTGGCGGGGCCGCTTTCCGCTACGGGAGCAGCGGCTGGCTTAGGCGGCTCGACAGGTGCCGGGGCAGGCGTAGGAGCAGCAGCGGCCGGAGCAGCAGCCTGTGGTGCAGGTTTGCCGGAGCCGCACCTTCGGTGATTTCAACTTCAATCAAAACACCGCCGACTTTTACGGACTGTTGTTTGCTGATATGAACCTTAACGACCTTGCCAGTCACCGTGCTTGGAATTGGCACCGTCGCTTTATCGGTTTCGATCTCGACAATATCTTGCCTTTGTTGACGACATCCCCTTCCTTGACGAGCACATCGAGAATGTCACCTGCTTCGATGCCAGGACCCAATTCAGGCAGTTTGACTTCGGTGGCCATGCACTAAACTTCCAATCAAAGATACGGATCGAGATGATTCAATAAACAACGCGCAAAGTAATCTTGCTACGCAAAGTATGGATTCGCTTTGTCAGGGTTATATCCGAGATCGCGAATCGCTTGCGCGACTTCGGTAACCGGCAGTTTGCCCGCGGCGCTCAGCCGATGTAAGGTGGCGATCACGACGCTTTCTGCATCGACTTCGAAATGCCGACGCAGGTTTTCGCGAGTCTCGCTTCGCCCCATACCATCGGTACCCAAGCAGTAATAATCGCCTGGGATCCAAGCACTGATTTGCTCACTGAGGGCACGCACATAATCGCTGGCTGCGATGAACGGTCCATCGATACCGTCGAGAACGGTTTCAACATAGGAACGTCTGGGCGTTTCGGTCGGATGCAGCATGTTCCAACGCTGGCAATCGGCGGCGTCACGGCGGAGTTGCGTATAACTCGTAACACTCCAGACATCGCTTGCAATCCCGTAACGGTCAGCGAGGATCTCTTGAGCCTTCAGCACCATCCGCAGGATTGCACCACTACCAAACAATTGAACGCGTCCACGAGCGCTGGGGACTTCACGCGAATTGTAACGGTAAATACCGCGAACGATGCCTTCTTCGACACCTTTTGGCATGTCCGGATGAACATAGTTTCGTTTTCTGCGGTAATGTAATAGATGCCAACTTCGCCTTCTTGATAAAGACGTCGCAAACCATCCATGACGATGACCGTGGTTTCATATGCAAAAGCAGGATCGTAGGCACGGACCGTTGGGAAGGCGATTGCATTCAACAAGCTATGACCGTCTTGATGCTGCAGCCCTTCGCCATTGAGCGTCGTACGTCCAGCCGTACCGCCGATCATAAAGCCTTTGGCACGCATGTCCCGCAGCGGCCCAGACCAAGTCGCCGATGCGTTGGAAGCCGAACATGCTGTAGTAGATATAGAATGGGATCATGCTGATGCCATGAGAACTGTAGGCAGTTCCCGCAGCATTAAACGTGCTCATCGAACCCGCTTCAGTGATTCCTTCTTCAAGGATCTGACCATCGCGCGCTTCTTTGTAGTACAGCAACTGGTCACTATCGACAGGTTCATACAGCTGACCGGTATGCGCATAAATGCCGAATTGGCGGAACATCCCCTTCCATACCAAACGTACGTGATTCGTCTGGAACGATCGGAACGATGTTTGCGCCCAATCTTCTTGTCATTACACAAAGCAGTCAGCAAGCGGACGAATCCCATCGTCGTGCTCATCTCTTTACCTTGACTGCCATGCGTGAACTTTTCGTAATCGGCCAAGGTTGGCACATCGAGCGTCGGATGTTCGATCGGGCGACTTGGAATCGGTCCGCCAAGTTTGCGACGTTTGCTCTTTGAGATAACGAATTTCGCGACTGTTCTCAGGTGGCTTATAGAATGGCGTCTTGCTGACTTCTTCATCGCTGATGGGAATACCAAAGCGACTTCGAAACTCAAGCAACTCGGCGTCATTAAGTTTCTTCTGGTTATGGGCTACGTTACGGCCTTCACCAGCTTCACCTAGTCCATAGCCCTTAATGGTCTTGGCCAAAATCACCGTTGGACGACCATTGGCTTCCATCGCAGCCTTGTAAGCAGCATAAACCTTCTCTGGATCATGCCCCCGCGACGCATCTTTTCTAATCGCTCATCGCTGTAGTTCTCCACAAGCTTGAGCAGCTCTGGGTACTTACCAAAGAAGTGCTCACGGATGTAGCTTCCCGGCATCGCCACATATTTCTGGTATTGCCCGTCGACGACTTCACCCATCCGTTTGATTAAGAGACCCGACTCATCTTTCTCAAGAAGCGGATCCCAATCGCTACCCCAAATCACTTTGATCACATTCCAGCCGCACCGCGGAACAATGCTTCGAGCTCTTGAATGATCTTACCATTGCCACGAACGGGACCATCAAGCCGTTGCAGGTTGCAATTGATCACAAAGATCAAATTATCGAGGCGCTCGCGTGAAGCCAACGTGATCGCGCCGAGTGATTCGGGTTCGTCACATTCACCATCACCTAAAAACGCCCATACCTTTTGCTTGGAGGTGTCTTTGAGCCCACGGTCCTTCAAGTACTTGTTAAAACGAGCTTGGTAAATCGCCATGATTGGCCCCAACCCCATCGAGACCGTAGGGAATTCCCAAAACTGTGGCATCAACCAAGGATGTGGATAACTGCTAAGCCCTTGAACCGATTGCAATTCGCGACGAAGTTATCTAGGTTATCTTCACTGAGCCGTCCTTCTAAAAACGCGCGTGAATACATCCCCGGTGAAGCATGCCCTTGAAAGTAAACCAAGTCACCCGAGTAGGAGTCTTCACCACGGCCACGGAAGAAATGATTAAAGGCGACTTCGTATAACGTGGCACTCGAAGCAAACGTGCTGATGTGCCCCCCCAAACCGTCATACTTCTTATTGGCGCGCGTGACCATCGCCATCGCATTCCAACGAATGATCGATTTGATTCGTCGCTCTAATTCACGGTCTCCCGGATAGGCTGGCTGCTTGGCAGGAGGAATGGAGTTGATGTAAGGAGTCGTTGTGTCCGAAGCGAGATTAACTCCTTCACGAGCTGCTCGTTCTCGCAATTTCTCCAAAAGATACTGCGCCCGCTCTGGCCCCTTGCTCCGTAGCACATAGTCCATGGAACCAAGCCATTCAGCGGTTTCCGATGGATCGGTGTCGATCGCACGCTGAGCATTCACCGGCTGGACTTCGCCAACGGCTTGCACGTTCTGAGTGGGTTCAACGGTCTTGGGTTTCTGACATAAGTGCAACCCTCGAAGCTGAGGTTTTCAAATCAATGCGTCAACGACACCAAATCGAGAGCCAGGCTAAAGCCCAACCCCGGGACCAGGGTACGTTCAAAATAGATCGATTACGCCGGTCGTAACGAGAGTAGTCCTAAATGCTTGCGTCGATCAAGGCCTACAGAGATTAGTATAGAGAAATTAAGGAGTATTAGCGGCGCTAATGCTAGATCGACTATCCCCCTAACACAGGCAAGGGAGCACAAAGCAACACTAAAGCAGTTTCTAGGTGATTTAATATCCAATAAGCGATCATTGGCATCGTGGAGTTGTCTGGTGCTCAGAGAGGCCCACGTTCGACACTCGTGCGCACAATCCAGAAAGCTTGAAAAGCCACATGCGAATTACTTCGCAGGGATTATTTCGTAGGCGCACTTTCTGGCGGCGGTGGTGGGGGGTCGATTTCGCTCCTGTCCTTGCGCATCCCTTCAAAGGGAGGGCCACCGCGAGGTGCGCCGTTAGGCGGGCCACCTGGAGGCCCTCCACCGCGCGGACCATCTGGCCCTGGCCCTCTACGCCCCTCGAGATTGCCAGGGGGGCCGTCTTTTCCCCTCTTCGCGATATGCATCCCTGAAGTTACCTCGTTGTTCTGGAGCAGTGAGGTCGAACTCATCACGTCGCGATTCAGGTATCTTCTCGAAATAGAGTTTCTTAAAGAAGTCATTGTTCTTCATTAAACTGACGAGAACGTCACCGACGAATCGCCCGCGATCTTGGCCACGCAACCCGACCACCTTCGCTCTTTCATCTTCGGTCATTGCATGTTTCATAAGCTCAGCGAGGAAATCATCTTCTCCATGCTGAGTCATTTGCTGAGTCATTGCACGTGGTGCCCCGCGGCCCCGGAAAAAGCCGCGCCATGATGAATGGCAAAGCGCTGCGCGCATCCGTAGTTTCCTTAAACCAATTCTGAAACTCGCCGTGATGCTGTGCTAACCAACCATGATAATTGAGTTTCTCTTTATACAGGTCCGGTTCCTGTTCAATGCGTTCAAAAACGGTGAGCCAGATCTGTCTCAATTCGTCTTCAGAAGCTTTGTCTTTCCATCGTGCTTCCGGTTGGAACAAATTCTTTTTTCATGCGAGCAAGTCGCTCTTTGGGCGCTTGATCACTGATCTCGGCTGCGGTTCTAACATTGAACAGCTTTAGCCAGTCGTCATATAGGTCGGCAGCTTCGATCAGCTCGATCCCATTAGGTTTCGATATGAGGATTTCGTATCGCTTGCGCAGCAGTTCTCGATTGCTGTCCGTTTGCAGCTTCCAATCTTGCCAGATGGACTCGAGTTGCGAGCGCTGGGCCTCGTCCATCGCTGAGATGGCTTGCTGCCTCTCGTTAACAGGGACTTTTACTAGTGAATTAGTCGAATTCGAATGAACCTTACCAAGTTCCCTCGCCGTTTTCACATGCGCTAGCCATTCTTCATCTTTCAGCAGTTCTTCGAGGAAAGGTAAATCGTCTTGCTCGACGCGAAGCAATTGAAGTGCCGACATATGCTCAGCGATTCCGAGTTCGATTAATTCATCGCGGAAGCGATGTAACTGATACATGCGGAAACCAAGCATGCCGAGCAAGAACACCGATGCGCAAGCGATCATCAAAGTCCACTTGCCACGATTGCCCGCGGTGGTTGCAAGCGGCAACGCCTCTAATTCTTGAGGTCGCCCTTCTTTACAATGACTTA